>JAVTVY010052696.1:0-26525 GCA_036873755.1 Hanleya hanleyi
ATGGATTGGAAGTTAAGTCAGGTGAAAGTGATGACTCAAATGGTTTCTTTGCTAGCAACTGTCGTTTCTTTACCACCTGTCGACATACCTACCATTCTGAATGAGTCTAACATACTAACCTCGCTAAAACTTACACCCTGGCATGACCTTCGTAAGGTGAAATATGTGCCCCTTAAGCCGTTACGACCAGTGGAGTTAGAATACGGGTCCACTGTGTCGTTTTCCGAGATTTTGACGTACGTTTTTGGTTCAATTTTGTTTGTATGCATACTGTTATTTGTTGTTTTACGTATTATGAAACGTTTCAAGTTGTGTAACTTTTCTTGTATTTCTTGTTTTGATTGTTTTTCGAAGACTCTAGAGCAAACTTCTGTATCATCTGGTGTTAACACGCCTATGGCGGTTTTGTCCCAGGTCCGGCCGGCCTGTGGATTTGATTTTCCCCAACCTGCGGTTGACATTAGGGAAAGTATGTGAAATTTCAAGTGAATGTTAAAGGAGTGCACGCCTTAAAGACATTTACTTGGTTTCATATTTCCCTGACCATCCTTTTAATGACTTATTTTAATCTAGTTTTGATTCATGATTTGATAATTTTGCTTTTGTTTGTCTTGCTATTATAACATTTGGAACATGTCAATTAATCTTTTCATTTTTATTCGTTGGTATCTGATGTATCTGTTTTTGATTTTTAAATTGTAACCGATCTATTATAAGTCATTTTTCCGGCATGATACCATATGATATTTGCTATATATTGATGGATATATATGAGTTAATTGTCATTGGGAGAACAATTAACTTGTGGTAACGGAGGTATGTAAAATATGGAATGAGATAATGAATATTCTGATCATATATGTATCTTGTTGATTTTACTTTTGCTCTAATCAGTTTTGGAAAATGTATGATAATATCAATTCACGGTTTAGTCGTACATGTAATTTCATACACTATAGTATGTTGGAGTTTGGGAGCATATCTCTACTAATTGAGCGGAAGCCAGGAAGTTCTGGACGGCTTACAAACCGCCATTTATAATTGAAGTGGTCGAGGAAACACAGATCAGTGAGATATCTGATAATTAATACAGTGTCTGTTAGACCAAGTGGTTAGCACTTCAAGATTTAATTGTACTCTCAAATATAGTTTGATTCACGCGGCATATTATAGAAACGCGTATATATACAATTGTCTTCTGTTAAATGTTAAATGTGGATTAAGCAATAGATAAGTATTTGTACAGTAGCAGGGTGATTGAAAGAGTCCACAGCTGTGCTTAGTTAACAACCAGTGGCAAGTGTTTATTCCGGCAGGTCCCTAATTAACTGTTTGGGTCCTGTGAGTTAAGAGTTTCGTACCAGCCTATGTGAAGTGTTTTATTTACTGGTCTGTATAAAACCGTGGTGTTTTGTACAATGATTTAGACTTGAACAACTGTCTCCCTTGAGCATGGCATCGCTCATTGTAAGAAGTGAAATGTTCGTATACATGTATGTTCGTATACTGTACGTACAAGCCATGCTGCTATGTTTACCAGCGAATAAATGTGAGTTTATTGTGAAGAAACATCGATCTTGTGTCAAATCTTTAGAGGCAACTCTAGAGTCGAACGAGCACTTCTGGTACAGGGTTATATAGAGATCATCCCCTTGTCTATCACCTTTACGTAATCAACTGATAGGACACTAAAATTCTATAAAGTGTAGGCTGGCGATTGGCTCGCTGATTTTCCACCAATGCATAGACGAGGATCCATCTCGCGATAAACATGAAATGCTCATTGGCTAATGGATGTGACGTCATCCACAGACACGCCCACTTCTTTCCACTTTACCTGTAACATGCCTATACTTATAACATTGCGCTTGGACCCCAAGTCACCTTTCTCCTGGTATGTATGTATTGCCTTGCATATCTCTCGCTGAAGCTATGGTATAACCTTTGACCTTGAAGTGCCCTTTGACCTCCACATGACCTCTGACCTTTGCCCGGATATGACGTCACCGGACGTGACGTCATGGCGCCGGATTTCCCCCCGCCACCAAATATCCTAAGAGATTTCCACTTTCTATACTACTTGCAAAGTGTGACAGTTTTAGCTCTCTAGCCACAGGAATTCAACAATAAAAATATACAAGAAATCGTATCCAACCCCCAAAGTTGGGTTCAGAATGTGATGGGGGTGGGGGGGGGATTCAGAAAGTGTGCTATAATTACAACTAAGCAACTTATCTTCAACTGTTATGAATTGGGGCTGGGTGCAGAGGAGTTTTTTACATCTTTTACACGCGTACTATCACGATTCCACGCATGTTAACCTGTTAGTATTGTCAATTTCTTCCTCTTATTCAGACTAGACCTACTTACCTTGCCAACATAGCCCAGCCATCCACAGACAAAATGTTATTAGAGTTAACCTGGTATCCATTACTGCCTTGATTGATATCCAGTCCAGAAAGAATACTGTTGTAATGTTGGTCGGTAGTCAGACACACACACAATCATATACAGGACCAGGAAGTAAATATGGAGTTCATGGAATTTAATGACTATCTTTGTGAGGATCGACTTGATATTCTTCCACTGAATAGTACACAAGTTTCTGCTTGAAAAGAAGAAGACTTGTGACCCACATCCTAGTCTATTATATGTTCTTTGGGCTATTATGTTTTTGTCACATGGTGCCATGACTAGAAATTCAGTTATAGATAATGCCCCGTCAGGCCAGATAAATACGTAGTATGTATCTATCTTTCTTTACTTACTTTAGTTACACATGTACGTCCCGTGAATATTTCAAGTTTGCCCCAAAAATGAAAAGAAGCTAACAGCTATAGTGTCGGTCCGAAATTACATGGTCCAACTACCACAGACTTTGTGCGATTTTCGGGAAAGGGGAGTGTGTGTGCAATTTTTTTTCTTCTTTTTTGAGGGATCAGAGTACCCTGGGATTTCACGAGAAATATCTCCAAATTATATGTAAAGTAAACGAACGTGGATTATATAATTAGCCTATTTATCGGTGTATTAGACAGACCATCATCTATTCATGTGGTTTGTGAGCGTACTATTTAAATTGGAGTTTCAAATATGTATCTAAATTCAGACATTATCGCCGCGAGTAGTATATAAAGCGTAAATTGGGTCCCATTTCTCCGCAGATGGCCACCAGGGGGCGCCACCAGTCTCGTGACGTCACTTCCGGTGCCGGTCACGTGACCGGAATGACCTTTGACCCCAGGCTTCAGTTGCCGGAAGTTGCAGCGCCTGGGGTCAAAGGTCATTTCCGGTCACGTGCCCGGCACCGGAAGTGACGTCACGAGACTGGCGGCGCCCCCTGGTGGCCATCTGCGGAGAAATGGGACCCAATTTACGCTTTTACAATAGCGGATATTAATAATGGTGCAACAAAAAAAAAGGGGACTGGTGGCGCCCCTGGCGGCCATCTGCGGAGAAATGGGCGCCAATTTCTCCTTTTACAATAGCGGATATTAATAATGGTGCAACTTTATTACTGGGACGGGTGGCGCCCCCTGTCGGGAGTAGGTCAATAAGGGTCCACATCCCCTTTTACAAAGCGGATCTTAATAATGGTGCACAGGGGTTCACTTCCGGGGTCCCCTGACAGCCCGGAGTTATCTCCCCCTAGTTCCGGTTTTTGCCACCAGGGGCAACGAGGGACCTGGGTCATATATACCAGTCATCAAGGTCAATACCACCCAATTAGCTCTTTGTGGTTAAATACGGTATGGATGGGTTACCTTTGGCTCCATTCTAGGCCACTGATTGGCTAATAGGGTTTCAAAGCCAGTTTCATGCATTATGCTCATATAGAAAACACACAAGACAGGGTTCTTTGGTGAGATCTCATTTTGTTTTTTATTCGCGTGTGAGTGAGTGAGTGAGTGAGTGAGTGAGTGAGTGAGGCGTGCAAAACGCCCGTGAGGCGTCCCCAACGCCCGTCTTAACGCATGGACGCACTAACGACGGTGAGTGAGTGAGTGAGTGAGTGAGTGAGTGAGTGAAGGAGCGAGCGAGCGAGCGAGCGACTAACGATGGTGAGTGAGTAAGGTAGTCAGCGAGTGAGTGATAGATATAAGGTCATTTTGACTGCTTTACATTGATACCTCATACGACACCATAGGCCCACTAGGGGCTCACCTCGATCTCAAAACGGCTATTTCCATAATACGGCCTGTCTTCGCATGCGCAGAATATTGAAAACAAACAACACCCTAGTCCAGTGCGCCTTCACGAGAGCTTCAAAATAAGACCTCACTCTACCCAATCGGGCCACTAGTGCTGCAGAGCTCAAAATGTTCATCCAGTATGCACCTATACACAGAACCCGTATGAATGTATATACAAGCCTACCCGGTACTTAACAAAAAAATTCATAGCTTTTCCCATCGTATTCTACATGATCAACCTCACAGACCATAGTAAAATCCACAAAAAACGACCACCACCCTATACAGGCAAAATAGATGGAAATGTGCGAATCAGGGGACATAACCGGGCAATTTCGCCTACAAGAGGCTTGGCCTAGACCGAGTTGTCTCCCTTGCGTCAGAATGTGCAGATGGGGCTGCCGTTTGAATGGAACTATTATCCGGGGAAACCAGGGAAATTGGCCTTGGGCAGCCATTTTTCTTACACAAACAGACGGAAACAGACCTGTACGGATGATTTTCACCCTTTTACATCAGCCGTACCAAAGAAAATTATATCAAACTAATTCATTCATTCATATCTAAGTCATTCATATACCACGGAAGACCACATGAATGTCCCCCGATGACGTCATGCTCTGTCGCTCAGCATACGTTTGACGAACGTTGTAATTTTTCTTTGTTTTTTTTTTTTCAAATGACACAGAATGTAAACAATCAGGGGTGTAGCCAGGATTTTACTGTGGTTCGCCACAACTCCAAAAGGACACATCAGGGGGTTCGCTGTATGGGAAAAGTTTGAAAACTGGGCTTCAGTTTGAAAAAGGGCATTTATATGAGAACAAAAATATTTCCGAAAGGGGATTTCCCCGAACCTGGCTTCGGGCCATAGCCCAGTCGGTACGTTTGGTGTACGTCGCTAAAGGTCATCGCGTACGTTTGGTATACGCAACTGTGATTGGCGGCTGACAAATACGTTGGTCGAACGTCGGGGGTTTTCCCGAGCATAGATGGGGATTTTTTCTATAAAAGGGGCAGTTTTCGAGATCTGTATCCATTTTCTCAAAGTCTAGGCGAAGCCCTCTTACGCAATAATACGAATATATTCTACACGCTGTACAAACAGTGGAAGAGTCCGTGCATGCAACGATCACCGTTCGCCAGTTCGCCCACTGCTGAGGGAAATTTTACCACAGATCCTGACGACCCGCCTATAGAAATACTACCGAGACAACAAGATGTGCGTACAATCTATCAACGGCACTGGCCTACTATCAGGCACTGTTTTCATCGACATCGATCGATATTGGACTTATACAATTTTCGGTTAGAGGAAAACACCCGTCTCCCCCACTACGCCTATACCATTTTCGAGGACCAAGCCACAGCGTTCAAATTAAATCTCACGTTTGGGTATTTATTACGGCATAAAGAGACAGGCCAGCTCCGGTACTATTACCCCAGTAACAATACCCTGGTGTTCGAGCAGCCTTTCACCATTACCGATCGCCCGTCCCTGGACACAGTACTGGACCAACTAGAAAGCTTGGATAGTTTGGAATGGGCCCGACAACAACGCCCCGACACCAAATGGCAAGTAGAGATGACAACCAATGTTACGTTTTACGTCACTAAAATGATCGACCCCCCTATCGGCGTTCCCATCCATCTCCCGGACTGGTTGAAACACAGAGAAGGCATGTACGCCTTAGTAGGTGGAAACCATGGGCCCTACACCGATCGGAAATGTTTATTTCGCTGCCTGGCTATCCATCTCAACAAACTGCCACCCAAGAAATGTACTCGAATGGCCAACTGCTATTGGGAAAAATACTTACGTGAGCAGAACATGGAAAAACAGCACTTTCGCGGGGTCCCGTTATCACAACTGGATGTGGTGGAAAATTTATTCCACGTCAATATTGTCGTGTATAGTCTAGCCCAACACGTGGATGAGGACAACAGTGACGACCCACAACTCACAGCCCGACTCGTACATCGTTCCGCGGGGAAATACGACACAACCATGAAATTGAATTTGTACCACACGGACACGGGCGGGCATTTCTCGTACATCACGGACATCAACAGGTATGCCCAGTCATACAGTTGTAGTAAATGCCATCGCGTGTTTGACCGGTCGGCCAACTTACACCGTCACGAGAAAATTTGTGACCAGACCAGCAAACGAAAATTCCCCGGCGGCGTATTCCACAACACGGCCACCATATTTGAAGACCTGGCAGATGAAGGTATTGACGTCCCCATGGACCACCGTTATTTCCCGTACCGAGCCTGCTATGATTTTGAAGCCCTATTAGAACCCATGGAAAAGGTATCGGCCAAACGCAATGGACCCAGCGTCACATTCCCTTGAGTGTGAGTATTCACACCAACGTACCCGGGTATGAGACCGCTCCGGTGTGTTTCGTGTCTAACGGGGACCCCCATGAACTGATTACACGAATGATGGACTACCTGGAAACCCTCAGTCAAACCAGTGCGGCACATCTCGCCTCGACTACCTACCGTGATGTATTAGCGGCACTTGATGCGCGTATTCCAACATCGGATGGAGAGGACGATACTGACGACGAAGACGAAAGCGAGGACGAGGAACGCAAACCACCAAAACCCTACGCGCAGAAACTGAAACTGCGTTTGTTGGAATACATGAGTCAATTACCGGTGCTTGGATTTAACTCGGGACGGTATGATTTGAACTTAGTCAAAGAATTCTTGTACCCCTATCTCGCCAAAGCTGGGAATGTGAAATGCATCATTAAGAAGACCAACAACCACGTCGCTCTAACCACGACTTCACTGCGATTCTTAGACGTGCGGAATTACCTGGCGCCGAATTACAGCTATGACCAGTGGGTGAAAGCCTACGACTGCCTGGAGAGGAAAAGTTGCTTTCCATACAACTACATGACGAATCTCGAGCGTTTGGACGAACCGCAACTTCCACCTCAGGAGGCCTTCTATAACGAACTCAAAGGAGAAGGATTATCTGACGCCCTCTATATCGAACTGCAACAGGTGTGGGTCCGTGAAGGTATGCAAACTCTCCGGGATTTCCTGGTGTATTACAACAATCTGGACGTCGTCCCATTTCTGGAAGCTACCAACAAAATGGCCGCCTTCTACCGAGATATGGGTGTCGACGTATTCAAAGACTGTGTAAGCATCCCCGGTCTGACCCTGCGGTATCTGTTCCAGGATTTACCCACTTTCTTCGCTCTCATCGAACAGAAAGACGCCGACATGTTTGACTGTTTGAAAGGAAATATCGTAGGCGGCCCCAGTATTATATTCCATCGGTACCATGAGAAAGAGCTGACTCGTATCCGGGGAGGAAAACTGTGTCGGAAAATCATCGGATTTGACGCCAATGCCC
The DNA here is from genome assembly GCA_036873755.1 of Hanleya hanleyi. Taxonomy (NCBI): domain Eukaryota; kingdom Metazoa; phylum Mollusca; class Polyplacophora; order Lepidopleurida; family Hanleyidae; genus Hanleya; species Hanleya hanleyi. The sequence goes on from JAVTVY010052696.1 coordinate 7,576, forward strand.
TCTACCTATCGTGTTTGATTAAACCCATGGCGGCCGGTCATTATACGCGGTGGCTCCCTGAGGGGCGGGAATTCAAAGCCCAACGATCTACAAAACATCAAGCAGAACAATGGCTGGATTGGGAAAGTCAGCGACGAGGCGTCATTATCCGTCACCAAGGCAACCACACGGAAAAACGGATTGGAGATCGGCGCCTTCCCGTGGACGGATTTGCTATCATTAATACAATACCGACCGTGTTCCAGTTCCACGGCTGTTATTGGCACGGTCATGAGTGTTCGTTCGCGAGAGGGCGCTATAACGAGCGCCGTGGACTGACCCCGGCCGCCTTACGTCAAGAAGTAGACAAGAATGCTGACTACATACGTGGACTGGGCTACGACTATCTACAACTATGGGAATGTGAGTTCCACCACATGCAACGCCGTCAACCTGAGTTATATTCTTTCCTACACGCCCACGACCGGCTGCTGGATTACCGGACTGTCATCACCATGACCGACATCCTACGCACAGTTGAGACGGGAGACCTCTATGGATTCGTGGAATGTGATCTGCACGTCCCTGACACCTTGAAAGACACGTTTGGCGAATGTCCGCCCATCTTCAAAAACACCGAGGTGAGTCGAGAGGATATCGGAGCCCATATGCGCGCATACGCGGAAGAACACGACTACCTAACGCGACCGCGGCGTATGTTGATCGGTAGCATGTGGGGCGAAAAAATCTTGCTCGGTACCCCTCTGCTTCAGTGGTATATGAGGCACGGACTGGAAATTACCAAAATATACCAAGTCATGGAATTCACCCCCGAGGCTTGTTTCGAGAAGTTCGCGAACGACGTCACCACTGCCCGTCGCCAAGGAGACGCCGACCCCAGTAAAGCCATCATCGCGGAAACGATGAAGTTGCTTGGCAACAGCGGATATGGAAAAACGGTAACCAATCAGGACCGCCACGTCACCTTGAACATTTGTACCACAAAACAAGCCCGCAAACGCCTGAATTCACCCCTATTCCGACGCATGGAGCTGATTGACGACACCACCTACGAAGTGACTTCAGCCAAAAAGACCATAACCTATAACCTGCCGCTACAAATCGGGTGCATGGTGTACCAGCTGGCCAAACTGCGAATGCTGGAATTCATCTATGATTTCATGGGAGTGTATTTCAACCAATCAGACTGGCAATTGATGGAAATGGATACCGATTCGGCATACATGGCCGTCTCCAACCCGGACTGGGAATCGCTCGTGAAACCAGAACTACGAGCCCAGTATGAAGCGGAAAGAGATGAATGGCTACCGAGGAAAGACCACTACACCTACGACAAGCGAACGCCCGGCCTCTTCAAATTAGAATGGAGCGGTGAGGCCATGATCGCTCTGTGTTCGAAAACATACTATTGCGATGGTGGAGACAACAAATTCAGCTGCAAAGGAGTCAGTCGACGAGACCCCAACATCACCAGAGCCCTATACCTTGATGTACTCCAGAGCCAGACCAGTGCCGGTGGGACCAATAAAGGTTTCGGTATCATCGAGAATCAGATGCGCTCGTATACCCAGGAGCGAGACGCCTTCACGTACTTCTACCCCAAGCGCAAAGTGCTCTCCGATGGTGTGACTACAACGTATCTGGACATTTAGAGTGCTAAATATGAACTTACACTACCACTGGACTTTCTAATGTTTATAATAAGAGGAACCGTTGTATATATGTTTTATAAACGCTAAAGCTGACATTACGGATATTCCACTGGACTGTTATAATAAGGGGAAATAACTGTTGTATATATGTTCTATGAACGCTGACACTGTGGATATTCCACTGGACTGTTATAATAACGTTGTATATATGTTGTGTTCTCTGTTATAAAATGTGTTTTTTCAAACAACATTGTGAGTTTGGGTTCTTTTTGTTTTCCGTAGTTAACCATTCCAAAGAGCTAATTGGCTCGTATTGACCTTGATGACTGGTATATATGACCCAGGTCCCTTGTTGCCCCTGGTGGCAAAAACTGGAACTAGGGGGAGATAACTCCGGGCTGTCAGGGGACCCCGGAAGTGAACCCCTATGCACCATTATTAAGATCCGTTTTGTAAAAGGGGATGTGGACCCTTATTGACCTACTGCCGACAGGGGGCGCCACCCGTCCCAGTAATAAAGTTGCACCATTATTAATATCCGCTATTGTAAAAGGAGAAATTGGCGCCCATTTCTCCGCAGATGGCCGCCAGGGGCGCCACCAGTACCTTTTTTGTTGCACCATTATTAATATCCGCTATTGTAAAAGCGTAAATTGGGTCCCATTTCTCCGCAGATGGCCACCAGGGGGCGCCACCAGTCTCGTGACGTCACTTCCGGTGCCGGTGGGACCCAATTTACGCTTTATATACTACTGCCGCGTTTTGTAGGCCTGATTTGTATGTGTTAAACCATAAAGTCAAATGGAGTCGGGCATAAAGTGTGATATTTTTCAATATCGATCGATGCGTGTTTATGCGAAACAGAAGTGAAAATAGAACCATAAATCTACATACATTATGTTCAGATTTATTTCCGGGAAAACGCTTAGAACACATCTCCGTCGACCTAGGACTTCGGAGTTTCCGGGCCGAGGCGGCCTCTGGACCATCGCCTTGTTGAACTGTGAGAAATTCCTTATTTTAGCTTTGTGCAAATAAATTGTATCATATTGGTTTCCAAGGATGCATGACGTAAAGGTCATTCTTTTGTACCGTATATGTTAAATATAACTAGAAAGTCTAATGGGTTCAGCCATGAGGTGTGATCTTTTCCATTATCGATGCGTGCTTATAAATGCGAATCAAACGTGAAAATAGAACAATAATTCCGCGTGCATTATATTCAGATTTATTTTCAGGAAAACGCTTACAAGGCATCTCCACCGATCTATAGTCTGTCCATTTTACTTAGTCGTCTACTTTGGAGCTTCTCTAAAATAAGTAGTAAACTCTGCATAAATTTTCTTTTTTGCATTGTGTAGAACAAACTAAACTCTACAACATGACTACCATTATTCCGTGATATCGATAATATATCACGCTGGAAATAACTTTGTAATTATCTCCATATAAAACTCCAGTTCGTTTGTTTCATGTACCGGGCCTCAATTACAAAGGGGGACGTCATAATATATTCGTGTTTACCAGCACAAAGGTCAACAATGCCGTGTACGGTCATAGAGGTGTGTGCGGTTTATCACTCGGCAATTTGACTGGGCATGAGATATAAGCGACACTACAACGGACCGCCTGTTATTATCTCATACAACATCAATGACCGGTGTGCCAGTGATCATAAATGGCGGATTCCACGATAACCTAGTCCACTTTTCCGTCAAATTCTCCGTCCAACTGAAAAATGACATTAGCAACGTTCAAAATACTAAAAAAAACAAACTCCTTGTCATGTACATGTTTGCTAAACCCAGCAAAGTTGTGTAACCATTTTACCCTGTAGAGAGACAGTCTTATCCGGTATATTTCTTGTCTGCAGTATAATAGACAGACAGAAATGTAAATGTTGCTAATGTCACTTGTTCTAATGTCATTTGTCCATCGTACTTTTTTTACAATAATCACCACAAATCAAATGTCAACTAATTTATTCAAAAAAAGATTTACAGTGATACTAGCTTGACCTTATTAAGATATATGTACCATTGCCAGTGTGTTAAATACCAATACATGGATACTATGAGCATTTAAAAAATGTTGCTAATGTCATTTCCGTCCAACTCCCGTGACGGAAATGACATTAGCAAAATTTTGAAAAGACCCTGTATTACAGCATGGGTGATGTCATACACTGACAATGGTACAGATACATCAATACAATTGGCCTAATTCCACTGAGCATATGCAAGTGCTTGGTTTACAAAAAATTTCTTGTAAATATACAAAATAGATTTTGACGGAAAAATGACATAGTTAACAAAAATGTTGCAGATGTCATTTTTGTTTTGTCCTGCTAAATTGAATACTGTACATGGAATTCATAGGGGTTCCTGTTTATTTTCATCTTATGCAATTCATTGACAAGTTTAAGATAGTAAGATACAGGGCACATTGTTTATTAACGATATTTTTGAATTTATAGGTGTTGCAAATGTCATTTCCGCCAATGATTGACGGAAATGTGTGTTAGTGGACCAGGTTATCGTGGAATCTGCCAAATACATTATGACGTCTCCCTATGTAATTGATACCGGGTACATGAAACAACCGTACTGGAGTTTTATATGGAGAAAATTACAAAGTTATTTCAAGCGTGATATATTATCGATATCATGGAAGTCATTTTGTAGAGTTCAGTTTGTTCCACACGCTGCAAAAAAAGAGAAAATTTATGCAGAGTTAACTATTGATTTTTGACAAGCTCCGAAGTAGACTAAATAAAGTGGACAGACTTAAGGACCCCGGCGCTTCCGGGGCCTAGGCGGCCCCTGGATCCACGCGTATTGGGTCGTGATAGTCGAAATGAATTTTCGCTGGATCCGCACGTACTTCAAATCTACACGCTTCGCAATAGGCAGTTTCTCCATACGAATCCGAATGTGAAATCTTCGCAGCGTTATTTACGAATCTAGATCAATATCCGAACTAATAAGAAATGTGGTCAGAGGCAGGAACATTGTTGCATTTACAAAGTTTGAATCATCAGTCCGCATATAACTAATTCAAATACAACTCGCTGTACTGTTTGTAATATTTATGAGAGGTTATTGCGTATCCACCATTCATAGCAAGAAGACAACAAACACCACTGACATTTAGAGTTGAAAATAACTATTTGGATTGGAAGAGTCACATTCAGTTCCCGGTACGGAAAGCAATCCCAAGTGAGATAATGTGGCAAGGAACTTCAACACCAAATTGTCCTGGAAATAACGACTTCCTTTGGATCGGAATAAAAAAGCAATCCTATGCCAGACCTCTAGGCAAGATACTCACATACCTTATTTGGAAAAAATCCTTTCAGTTTTTCAAAAGTTATTATAAAAATAAAAGTTTTACTTCACTCCCGATGACCCTAGCTATACACGAAGCGGCTTGAAAAACAATCCCAAGAGAAATCTTGCGGCAAGGTGCACTCTTAACAAATCTGAAACGAATCCGTTGAATTTTTCGAAAGTTATTGTCAAGAAACGAAAGTGGGACGGACGCCACCTACAGGCAGATCAACATGGAGCGCTTTCCAACTGAGATCTTGAGGCAAGGTACCCATATTTCATATGTAGAAAGAATTCGTTCAGGTTATCTAACGTTTATTGTTTAGAAACAAAATTTTACCTCGGCTGTACTGGTGGAATTTTTAGAGAGGTCACTGTACCAATTGAATTATTAGAGAGTACACTGTTATGAGTGAGTGCGAGTGAATAGGGTGTAAAGTCGCTTTCAACATTTTTTAGCTATATCACAACGGAGAAGGGAAGGTAGGGGAGGAGGAGGGGCGGTGGTACCTACTTGTAACAGAGTAGATCTAATGCTGCCATTTTATAGTGCTGTCCCACCGAAATATCATGCCATAGGCAGACATGACACTCCACTCAGTCACATTACACGGACACCGAGCGAAGCAGTCATTGTTCTATCCTTATAATGCTAAGCATAAGGGAGGAAACAACAAGTTCCATTTTTCAAGTCTTTGGTATGACCCGGCCTAGGATCGAACCCAGTACCTACAACTCAGGAGGCCGACGCTCTAACCATTAGACCATCGCAGTGCGGTCCAGCTGTTATGATTGAATTATTGGAGAGTTCACTTTAGTTATTGAATTATTGAAGAGTTTAGTGTCGTGATGGAATTAAAAGAGAGTTCACTGTTGTGATTGAATTATTGGAGAGCTCACCGTAGTGGTTGAATTATTGAATTATTGGAGAGTTCACTGGAGTGCTTGAATTATTTGAGAGCTCACTGTACTGGTTGAATTACTATAGAGCTCGATATACTGATTAAATTATAGGGAGCTCACTATACTGATTGAATATTTAGGAAGCTCACTGAATATTCAGGTAACTCAATTTACTGATTCAATTATTTGGGAGCTCACTGTCTTGAATATTTAAAGCACTAACCCTTGTGATAGGATTGTTATATAGATTTCTGTGAAGATTGACCTGTTACAGAGAGCTTTAATATTATGCTGATACAACTACTAGAGGTTGTGGTTATTTTAGCAAGCCATGAACTTTCTACTATTCAAGTTCTACAATATCTACTTTATGTCATGTCCTTAGGTCATATGGCACAAAACTATGATGCTCTATTCGAGCAAAACGCGCCAGATACTGGCAACCTTAATTGATGTGATCGAGATGCACGAACATTCAAAATGCTATATCTTGACGGCTCTTACACTCATCAAGTATAGGACCTTGATCACGATAATTGACCAACGGGCTGTTTACCACTACTGGATTTTATACTTATCATTCAAAGCAGAAAACGACCTTTTCGTCATCTCAATCTCAAACTGGGCCACGGACGCTTCACGAATGCCGGACATTATCATAGCTACAAAATTGTGTATTTAACCTTCACCTTTTGTTGCCAGACATGCCAGAAGCACTGGTTTTCATCTGAGAAAGGAAAGTTTCTTATTATAATTTATAGTCATTAAATTAACGTTTCAAAACGAAGGATTTCCGATTTGGGGATATTAAAACCCGCTGAAAACATCTTTTTGCAGAGTGTATATCAAACTAAAATCTACAAAATGATCACCATTACTCTGTAATATTTATAAATGGTCACGCTCTAAATACATTTCAATTCTCTCGTCTTAACATCGCGAGAATATCAATGAATTATGACGTCACCCAATTCAGTTGAACCTCAGTACATGAAAATCATGTGAGGAATTATAAATATCACAGAGAAATGATGGTCATGTTGTAGATTTTAGTTTGTGTCATACACGCCGCAAACAGAAATTTTATATGGAACAAACCGTGGAGCAAACAAGTTCCAAAAATAAACATCTAATCTGCGAACTCGATGTGGAAAATTGCCCCACACCATGTAGCTTATGTCGACTAAATGTAAAGGGACTCTTATGGAAATAATCCTGATAGAGCTGTTTCAACTTAATATATAACTTAATCCGCATGGAAACTAAGTGTAACAATCCATTTTATTTATGAAATGTCCTGCTTGTATATCATCTAACACAGCCCTCACCCAAATAAAATATACACCACCGTCCTCCAATACTGGAAGTGAATATTCGGGTTTACTCAATAAATACTTTACATGATCTTCCTGGTTCTGCTCTTGGACGAGTAACTCATAATGCAGCTTTGTAAAGATGAGGAATTGAACATTCCAAGGTTCCTGCCAAGTAACGTGGAGAAATTGCTCTCCCTCTGCTGTCAACGTCAACACACAATGGAGATGTTCTACATTGGACGGACTGAGTGTTTGAGATTTGTACCTCCCAGAAATATGTTCACTTTGGTGATCCAATCGTTCTACATCGTTAAAAGAAGCACGAATCAAGTCTAGAATGTCTGCTATATTTACTATGGTGTCCTGGTAGATTCTGTACAGCCAAGATGGATTGTCACAACATAGGTGTAGTGGTACATCGGTCTGAGACTGGATGACATATTGTGTGTCTGGAGGTAGGTGAGTGATTCCTCCCAGGTCTGGGGCCCAATCAGGGTGGGAATAACTATCCCCTGCTTCATTGTTCCTCCAGGCTCTATAAACTAACCCCATGCCCTGTAGATTTGCCAGCGTTTTGTAAGGAGTGTAGTTATCTGGATTTATGGCATATGGGAATAGTTCAACAACAATGGACCCCGGCTTCAGGAACATTGTAAGAGACATCAGGGCCCCATGCATTCCAATCAAGCCAATAGAATCTGTGGTTGAATGAATCATGTCTCTTAACCTAGATGTTTCTGTACTGACGTGAATGACTTTCACCTTAAACTCAGCTGCAATTGAGAAGCTCAGTTCTTCTTCATTCAATAGTAATCTGGTTTCTTTTCTTGACAAAAGAAGCAAGTATCTACTGTCATATGATGTTCCATAGGTCTCTTGTTTCGGCATTTGGTTTCTAATATAGTCTGCTGTGCGGTGAATTTCTTGAGCAGTCACTCGGGTCCCTGGCACTGGTCCCTGGGGTTGACTAAAACCGTACTGGTACCAAACTGTGGACTTCGAGATACCCACATATATATCCTTGAAACAAGTGAGGCCATTAAAGGCGTGTAAATCCTCCTTGTGTAGTGGCTTATATAGAGAGAAAGACTGGTAGAGTTCGTGATACAGACTACTATCCCAGTCTCCCAAGAAAACAATCTGGACATTGTATTTATCAGTCAAGTTTGATATGGATGATATCATCCCTAACGTGTGATGTAATGGTAAAATATCATCATGTAGAACATGCATCAGGTTATCCGGCTTAAATCGTCTGAAAGCCAAACTTTTGTTTAAAATCCACTGTGATGAAAAAGTTTTTGCCGCCTCGCTCGGTACATGAACAAGATTGAAATAATGGGTGTTATGGTCAGCGACTGATGACAGGTCTAGTATACTCGACTCTGTCTCTCCACTGCTAGGATGTGGTAAATTTTCCAGCACACTGTTCTCGCTATGGAAGAAGAGAAACTCGCCCTGACTGGGTAGATAGCACAGATTGTGGAATAGACAAATCCTGTCGTATTGTTTGCTACCGGAGCACCAAGCAGAGCTTCCAGAGTTGACCAGATCTCCGTTTTCAGATGAGAAAATTTGGACTCTCAGAGGACTTGCCCTGCTCTGAGAATCAACACCCAGTCGTTCCCTTGTTTCTGTTGGTATATATCCATCTGTACCTGGTCCTGATGTACCACACATGCGTTCACTCTCTCCTTTCAGATTGATGTAGTTGTGGATCAAAGCGGCAATAATTGCCAGACTTACAGCATGACATATGTAGTGCGCTGAAGCCATACCCGTAGCAGCATCTTCTCATCTATGATCTCTGAAAGAATACAAATGGTAGAAATGTGAATGAATGTGAATGCTATGGAACTACAGTTGTTTCATATTTATTTGTTCAAACGTTTTCGTCAGCATTGAAAATACTGGTTTGACGAAACTAAGCTTTCGACCGATTGTGCCAAAATTATACACCAGGCTCTCGTATTCACAGGCTGGTCGTTCTCAGGAGCACCCGGTCGGGCACCACTGAGGAAAGTCAATATTACTGTACTCATTGAGTGTTGGTGCCGTTAAACGAGAGTAAAACAGATAGACCAGCTAAACAATAACTTTTCTCAGTTTGTAGCTCGAATATTTGTCAAAATATCGTCAAAGAAAACAGTTACATTCTTCAATACAGTTACAATCTACATTCTTCATTACCAGTATTTTTTTTTTTTTTCAAAACGCGTGTTCATATACCACAAGGGAGACAACTTACATGTACTTGGGGGGGAAAAATCAAACCCATAACATCAATTTGAAGACCGTCAAGCTCAAAAGTGTTACCTCCCGTTATACCGAAAACGATTCATTAAATAGTGTACCACATATTAGCTTATCGATCCTAAATATAGTTAATCGACTAGCTTATCACAATTTAGATCTGAATTATGGTTATTCGTGTAGGGCATCACACTCTGTCTGGCATGTCTGAACATGCGTGTGGTTCAATATACGTGTCTTTTTTCGAACCGCTTAACAGTGTCGAAAATATCAGAGAATGCGTCTACATGGCCATGGTAAGATCTCTCTGTCATGTCTGTGGAGAGTTCACAATGTTTGTAATTAGAATCCTTTCTCTTCCAAATGTTTTTCGACATGATCATGATGATAGTCCAAAGCTAAACTCCTCACCAAACTATTCAATCAATATGTGTTGAATTAGGCACATCTATGCAGTATTTTTTTTCCACAAATTGTCTGGGCAACATTTTTCGTGTTCCATTTTCATATGACTGGAATACCTCTGATCTCTGTGCCCTACATTTTACCACATTATTCCTCAGTATTTACAACTTATGTAACAGAAAGAACAAAGAACTGAGCAGTATTCGTGTATAGTATCCTGAATATCTATATGTACAAAGATGGATCACGGATTAAATATCTTTCCACAAATGTAACAAGCACGAGGTTTTTCTCTTATATGAAATCTCCTGTGAAGGACCTATTTCCAAAGCGGAACTGCTTTCCACAAATATTACACAGATGTGACTTCTCTCTGACTTGAATCCTACTCCTATTCTTCATACTAAAGGCGGTTATAAACGGTTGTTTACTCTGTTGATATCTACTCGAGTCAGCATGGTCAGTCTCGTGTCTCCAGAAATGGCGATTAACAGACTTTCATTCAAACTGTAATTACACACAGTAGCCTACATATGTTTGACCTTTCACATGTATGAATCCTCCTGTTTTCTTTCATATCAGTCCTTCATCAGGAGTCAACTACTTGTCATACCCCTGGCATATTTCCTATGTTCGGGGGTGCACAATACAAAGATAGATTTAACTCTTAATACCTCCCAACACACACTGCAGGTAAATTTGTATGTATTTGTCTCGTTTGCAAGTCCATTAGGCTCTATATTTCTCTGAGTATCTGAGTAAATTCAGTCTGTCATCAAAAGTTGATACCGATTTGGTTCTGTTCGATTACCCAATTCACATTCTTGTTCCTGAATGTGAGAGATCATTCTCATGGCAACAGAGTGTACACCTCATATCGTCAGTTGTTCCACTGATGGTCTATGAAGGTAAGAACTCTGACATTGGGAGAATGATGAAAGTTAAGCATGTCAGGCTTCCACTTTCTCCTGAATCTTTCTCCACCTATTGTACATACGTATGGCTTTCCAGCTTTATTAATCACATTATGTACTTTCAATCCCACGGCAGAAGCACACTGCTTCTCATACTCCTGGCAAATGTATAGATCTTCCCATGTGTGTTCTCGGCAATGCATATCAAAGAGAGTTTTTCTCCTGTATGCTTCACCACACTCTGCGCATATGTATGGCTTTATATTTTCGATGTGCACATTCAAATGCTCCATCTATTTATGCCTACCAAAGACTTTGTCCACAAACATGACAAAGGTCACCCTCTGGGGCCTTTGACTTTCCATCTGGTAACGGAAGTCATACAGCTGACACGCGCTGTTCGGAGTTTCAGAATGGATGCCAATATGGATTGGCGGGACAAGGTACTAATGTCCTACATTATCTGAGGCCGTGTTGAGTGATTCGAAACTTGTGGAATATTTGATGATAGATGGATACGTATATATTCAATAAATTATGAAAATTAATAATTACATTAAAAATCGATTTGAAGAATTCTATGAATGCTTTGTGTTCCCATAAGATACCATACAATATTATTATGCAGGTATTGAATGCACACACCTTACTTACAAGGCATCACTTGCCAAGTTGGGATTGCATTTCAGAAATCTGCCTCACCGTCTGTATTCGGTAACGAAGCCGAGAGCCAATTCTGTGATGTGTCCGTTTGAGTTTTTCATTCCCACATAATAAAATCAAAATGACTAGTGGATGGCAACTTGGACAACTCCATTAATTTATCTCTTTTCAATAAATAAGAAGGCAAGGGTTTTTTCAGGAATTTGGGATAAGCTTTATTTGTCCTTTATGATAGCAGATGATCCCTGAAATCTTTCCGGGATTTAGAGATGAAAGTAATGTTGAAGGTTGCTATTCAGGAAAGGACATCATTTCTTACTGTAGTTTGGAATACATCTTAATTTGACATCACATTTCTGATATAGTCATGTAACACACAGTTTCATGGGTGGATCCTCCTAATAACAGGTTCCACAGCATTGATCCCACATGTATTATTACTGAATATCGAGCAGATCGTAACATTCTTCACCTGCTATGGCAGTCCGAGATTCCTCTACCCCTCCAAATATTTCTACCAGATGACCTTGAGCAAACCCTGTGGTTGGGCATAATCTCATAATTACTGGGGCAATATATCTCCATCCACGACAATCTGTCGGGCATAAACCGTCATTGTGGCAGAGTGGTAGAGGAAGCTCAGACTGCCTGGTCCATGATTAAACCCCCACTGACAAAACCTCCATAACACAAAATATGGACAATGGGGGTTTGTCTGTTGAGGGGTTTTGTCTGTGGGGATTTCGTCAGTGGGGGTATTGTCTCGTCGAGATTTTGAACCCACAGCTGACCCAGTGTTATGTTTGGAGTGAAAATAGACATGATAGATGTAAATTTCATTTACCCTTCTGACAGTGTCTGAAATAAAAGCACTAGTAACAGACAAACACTGAATGGATCTTTCAAAATTCGGCTGAATATGAAGGGAAATTATTCTTGTTGTGGATGAGGTATAGAGGAGGCTCAAGCTACTGCAACGAGTGCTGTTATTTCACTCTTCATTAGAGAAACCACAAATCACCTCATTTGTCTGTGTGGACATGGTGGAGTGATGTAGATGCAAATCATTGACCATGGTGCAGTCAGTTAATGACCGAGCAGTGCACATGTTTGTATCAACCTGTGACATCTGGACATTATGAGTCAAATGATCTGAATAAAATGACAAGCATATACTGACAATCACTCAAAATCAGAAAAACAGGACTGGGTTTTTCGAATACTGAAATAATGAATAATAATAGCAGCTAGTTCAGGGTGTAATGGATCTTGTGAAAATTGGGCTGATCATAAGAAAAATTAATCAGTAGATATATGTGAGGTAAGTGGGACAAGTTATCTTCGCAACCGGGTGATTCATCATTTGTAGTAGATTGAGTCAAGAAAACCTCAGCCAGGGTAATCTGTCAGAAAATGAAATGCTGTCACACTCAAATGGATAGAACCATCTCAATCTGCGAGCAATGTTGATCACTCTCCTGGATTATGTTTTGCGTGAGTACGGCACTGCGAGAGTGATGTCCCTACCCATATCACTCTCCATGGATTGCATTTCCAGTTCTAGGCGAGTTATCGTTATCTAAACCTCACCTGGAGAAAATTTGAGAGAGTGATAGAGAGCGTGAATGATCAATCTCCCGATAGAGTGATGTCGGACTATTTTTTGTAAGACCCTGTTGAAGCCCCTCCCCCCACCCACCCGCATATGTGTACCGTCGTTTAAAGGAACCATATTTACAACAACAACAACAACAGCACACATGTGCACACGTTGTTAACATGAGAAATATTGATGTATGTGTTTCATCATCCATATATAGTTATGTTACATTAACCAGTACAGCGAATATCTTAACGGTAGATCTATCTATGAAACAATTGTCTGAATATATTAACGTTATACTTACAAATTTCTTGGTCATAAAGAACAAGATCAACGTGTTACTATATTCTCGCCACAACAACTACTCGCGACAGCATAAACAAGCTCAGTACTTAGAAAACCGCAACCTAAATATGGAAGCGGAATCAACCAAACGTGTTATGTCATGCATCTTTTTTTCATGGTTTCAAGTTTGTTCACTGTGGAGAAGAATTTTAGTTCCAAATTTGCTATTGTTGTTGTTTGCTATGATTACGCTTCAGCCATATTCACCTGTATACAAAATACAAATTCCAATATGTACGGGCTTGGAATTCCACGTGGATTTTTTTTTATGATAACCAGCTAAAATCTGAAGAATTGCAACCAAACAATGCAGTGGGTTCCCTGGTCTCCAGATATAAATTAGTGATATTATCGTGACAATGTTATACGAGACTTTCCGTGACTTGTACGCGATTTGTACGATAGATCATAACAAAATTATGCCTAATTTTGTTATGATCAAGGTTTGAAAGAATAAATAGGTTCACTTGTATCTGACCGATTCCTCTACAAGATGCAAACCAAGAGGCCAGAAAAATCGCTCTTGCAAGTGATGCCAATATGCAAAACTTAATGTTTATTCTGTGTATATTGTCTATTCTGTGTAAATATATTTCATACAAAAAAATAGCAAAGTTTTTAAATACTCACGGGCAAAAACGTGGATTTTGGAAAAAAAAATCCTGAATCTCATCTCTGATACCGATTCCCAAATTCCGGGGGCTGTTTCTTCAGTATAGCAGAAAAAACATTACTAATAATTCAGCTAGATGTTACGGAAGGTAAGAGAAATCCATACACGCCAATCCATTCACGACAAAAGGTTGTCCAATCTGGAACAACAATAAGCAGTGGTATGGAGTTGTTTCGCTCTGCTCTAGTTAATTCCATTAATAATGACTGAAAAGGATATAGTTAAGTGCACGTTTGTATAGACTATAGAGTTACCAGCATATTGGAACATTTGTGACATTTCAGGCATGTTCCGGTGCGGCCGCCATGGTCGGTCGTATCGAAGCTACATGAAAATTACACTCACGTGCTTGCTCAATTTTTGAATTCAAATATGGTCAGATTGCAGTCTTATCAGTAGAATTCTTCCTTTAGCAAAACAAGAATAGTACAAACATTGTGATCGGCCATATCCCGGAGAAGAATCACCTATACTTTGGAGGACTATTGGGTCTCAGTAAATTAATCTGGCATACATACCAGGACATATTTGTATCTATTTGCACAATACACAAACTGTTGGTCATTTGGAAGCATGTATAGTTCGAGTATATATAAGATGTCATTTTAGTAACACCGTCGATGAGCGTCGATTTCCGGCATTTCAGGACACGAATTCGGCGTAATCCGTGGAAACTGACGCTGAAACACCCTCCCCAAAGCGACGCAGAAGGCATCTTTACAACGTCATAGATTGTTTTTGAGCCAAAGGATAGAGATACCCTTGAGTTTAGCGAGGATGCGCAGACCGAGGTCACCTCAAAGCACAGGAATCCCTATACTCGGTGCAGTAAAAGTATCCGCTGTACAAACTTCGCTGCATCTTCCACACTAGGCGAGCAGTGGTCGATTCTGGCGTACTTGATGATCAGCTATACCGTTTACCTGTTTAACCCTACCTGGCCTGGGGGGGGGGGGGGGCGAAAGAGCTGAAACTCCGTGACTTTATAGTTTCTCATATTGGGGTCATTTTGAGCCTATTTGCATGACCCCCTAAGCAGAGGATCATGGGTAAATTCAAGATGGTGGCCAAGTGGGGTATCAGAAAAATGATTTTTTCGTTATATTTCTTCAAAATTTCTGCTTTTCTGCGATGGAAAGTGGACAAAAACTGTTTTATTTCACATCACATTAGTATTTACTAATTTATCATGCGGTTTTTGCGGTGAAATTGCATTAATAAAAAAAAATCGACCAAACAATGCCGTTTTTGAAAATGACGTCACTGTGACGTCATCGAAGCGGCCATCTTGGATTTTTTTTACATTTTCTGGTAGAGCTTGACCCAAGGGTATGGTGTGGTAAGATTCAGCTCCCTAGCTCAAGAGGTAAGAAAAATAATTAGGGGGGGGGGGTGGAGGGCATTTTGTTGGTTCCATATCCGTCAATTTCGAAAAGATTTTTATCGCTTGATTGCCTATACAGTTCTCTGATTATTTGTTTTCTCGCAAAACACATACAAAGCGAATGAATGAGTAGGATTTAACGTCGTTTTTAACAATTTTTCAGTCGTATCCCGACAGTGCCTATAGAATGATGTGAGTGTCAAAGCTGCAGATGAAGTCTTCGAACACAATGATCGGAATTCCGTTCACATACTGCCTGGTGATGGAAATAGACAAAAATTTAAATCATTTAGCAGAAAATTCTTCAGATTCAACGCATTTTCACCCTGTCCATGGTGGAGATTCGGTGCCAGTTTCCAAAAAGGTTAACAACTTTGACTCTTTCTGGCTAAAGCCAATACTGTCATCCCCTTTGTGGTAAGAACTCCCTCTCCTATATGGATGTTTTTAATTTATCTACCACATAAGTTTGTCTGGGCATAATCCTCTCGTGTATGGGAATAAATGATAATTGCCAACGTGCATGCATTTCTGTTTACCCGCGGTAGTGTTGTGGGTTAAGCTCTAGGTACTCTGCATTCCGTAGACCTGCGGATTTGCCTGATTGTGTACTTGACCAGGGTATGCTGTCTTAAATAGCTAGCTTAATAGCGTGATCAATATGACAGAGCATGTTATCAATCAATAAAGCTATACATCCTTCCAATATAACCACTTTGAGTCTCTGATTTTGGCAGGGCCTTCGTTGGCCGAGTGGTCAAAGGTGCTTCGCTGGTGACCGCTAGCCTCATATCCCTGAACCGGTACGAGTTCGAGCCCCGCTGGTGCATGTGTGAAATATTGCCAGTTACTTGCCGACAGGCGGAGGTTCTCTCCGGGTATACTCCGGCTTGCTCCACCATTCAAACTGGCTATTACCATTTGAGTGAAATAACCTTGAGTGTGACATTAAACCAAATCCCCCGCCTCTAGTTTTGACCAAAATTTGGCTAAGCACACAAATGAATTATCATTTGAATCTTTGGTAAATGTATTCCAATAGAATGTACATGGATGCAGAAAATATGTTTGCAACACATCTCATATTAAGTCAATCCGAATAACGAGAAGTCGAGATTTGTCAATATCAGGCTTTTTACAATTTATTTTATCATCTTCATGGGAAACAAAGTTGAACATTATATTATATGTATGCAACCAGAAAAAGCTTTGTTACTGAATTAAAAAAATACAATTTGGTATGAATCAATATATTATGTGTACAAGAGTTTTTGGCGTATTAATATAAACAGGCAGATGAAGGTGTGAAAACATGTAGTTTGTTCTTGATAATAAGTTAACACACAAATGCGGCTTATTATTATTATTATGTCGCAACTTGGCGTTAGGCAATTCCATTTACAGCACGTATTACAAGGAGACGTGTATATGTGAGCAGTCAAATAATAAATACACAGTAAACAATAAATACATAACATTTAACGAGATAATGGCACGTTAAGCACAGGCGAAGTTCAGTTGTTAATATTTACTTGAATATTTTGAAAAGAAGTTATATTAGGACTACTGCATACACGCAACTATTCCGTCATTCCATTCAGAGCAGTATCTAAATTAACATGATTGACAATTAGTAGAAGACACCCAGTCAGTCGTATACCTGGGATTTCGCTGAGTCTCTATATGTACTTGGGAGAAATAGTACAAGAGTATATCAGGGGCAGCGTCATTAGGGTGTGGTTGTTGATCATTTGGCATCAGTTGTGAAAATATTACAATACATGTATGGAAGTTAATGTTCTTTGAGGATGTACTTATCACAGACAGAAAAATGGTATTAATCAACACCAAAAAAAGGTGTTGAGCTCAACACCAGTAAATGGTGTTGAAGTTTGACCGACTTGTCAGGGAATATATGATGTCGAACCATTTTCAAAACCCTTTACTGGTGTTGACCAACAACATTATTTGATATTAATCCGGTCTCATCACCATTTGTAGTGTCCACACTGGTCAACACTATTTCTCAACACCAATTTATGGTGTTGTCCAGCCCTCAACACCAACAAAGACTGTTGGACCAACACCATTTTTCTAGCAGTGATGGCTGCTTATGCTGGATATTTATATGGAAAAAAAATAATTCAGTCGTCGTCCATTAAAGGTTTGATAGGTTTGTCTATTTTTTTGTGGGGGGGCGTGCACATGATCTCAAAGCTCAAATATCCAGTTCAGGAAAGTTTCTATGTAGATGTGCCTTGATCAGGGCAGTAATTTTCACTTTGAAACAGAATTAGGAAACAAACTTCTCACTGGGCCGCATTCTAGCTATTCACAACGCTATTTGGAGGTTTCACTTTTCAAAACTGAGATCCAACACACCAAAAATTGACAAAGTTGACAAATATTTTAAATATCCTCTAAATATCTCACAAAAGCAGCACAACCTGAGTAAACTTTGTAAACCAAATAATGCTATCCGAATCGGTCCATCACTATTCTTTCACACCATTCCTTGGCCGACCATACAAAGTTGTATGTGGTGGTTCGCTTGATGTTGTGACAACCGCGGGTTGTATAATGCAGATGCAATATTGTAACTGTTCCTAAACTGGCTAACCGATAGGCTGAATATTCATTTCAAATTCTTGGCGAGAACGGTCAGATTCAGATGATATACCCTTTGGGAATTAATGCCCCATCGCTATTTACTGAGACTGTCTCATATACCATGTACACGGCCCACTAGATAGATCTCTCCTGTAGGCATCCTTCATATATGCAGGTCTGTATACTCGATATCACGTCTGCATGAAAACGTGCCCTGCTCAACTTTATTTATTCAAAGTAGCAGCCAATGACTGACTGATTCACTATATTTCAAGACAAGTCGAGTTGATGCTGAGAATAACCAGGAGACGACATCGGGTCATCTGCTAAGTAAAAATAAACAGGGATACCGACATATGATTTCGGGATGAACTATACAACACATTCCCTGGCTCAATGACTAGAGATGACGTATTGTAGGTTAATTTTAAGTCTGACTAACTATTTAGTCCCACAAGCACATGTGTGCATACAAATTAATCCCCCCCCCCCCCGTATATCAACATTTTCATTATAGTACAGAAATACACTGGCTTCTCAGCTATTCGCCCTACACTTCACTACAGAAGAATTTATCGAGTGATATGTTGAGTCGGATTCCGATCGGAAGTAAATGAACTATTCATAGCCGTGCCTCTCCCCTCTTGCATATGGCTCCAATTCTTGACTATGTATCATCCCCGCGAGTCAGTATTGCAATACAAGCGTCTAGTCCGTCATTCATAATTCAGCCGTCGTCCATTAAAGAATATCCGCGTCCATAATCCAAAGACCTATTCCATATCCATATAACAATATTAGCAATTCAAAAAAGACAATCATAGTATACATAAACATAGGCTAGTTTCCTGCAAGAGAGAAGCGGTCAACAGTTTTCAATGATGCCGACAAGACATCATG
>JAVTVY010052697.1:0-25955 GCA_036873755.1 Hanleya hanleyi
CATGGGTTGTTGCGCACGTGCTGTGGCCCCAAAAATTTGCGCCAGGCTATTTTAGTATTGAGCACAGGGGCTCGTAACCGTTGTTAATTGGTTAATTGAGTTGATTACAGAGGTGGGGGGGTCGAGGTAGGGAATAAATGGGGCATTTATTCCCTACCTCGACCCCGCCCCCTGTAATCAACACAGTTAACCAAATAACAATGGTATCGAGCCCCTGTGGTATTGAGCTGACGTGTCAGCCCGCTCTTTAAATCTATGCTCCACGAGGTCAACGCGGTTACCCAAAAATATTCGGTCGCATCCAAATATATAATGCGCCAAATATCGAGGGTCTAAACGGGTCTCCTTTAATGCGAGTTTATCCTTTTCATTTTCGTTCTCACGGCAATTTAAATATTTTGGTCATGCACTAAAGACACCGATGAATAGGGATTTCAAATCAGTTAAAATCTAGCATGGTGTTGGTATTACAAACACTCAATTGCGTTGAAGTGTTTGCCAATCCGTTGAAACCGTAGTGAAACTATAAATAAACCGGAAAAACTTCCATAGAAAACAACCTCGAATCTTGGCGCTGATGGATTTCAGCATTTTCAGCAGAGTTGAAAGTTCGGTAACGTTGACTCTCATTGCCATTTTACATAACGGTAATGTCGTAACTGTCTCCTCGAGATTGCGGACTTGATAAGTGTGTTTTTCTGTTTTTAGCGAGTAGTTACTGCAAAGGGTTTCAGATGTATGTAGAAGAAATTTGAATACAAAAACTCAACAAAAATAGAAAAAAGCAACAGATGGCATCCTGATATACCAATCGCTGTAATACATATTATTTTCATTATTACATAAAATTTAATTCAAACCATGAACGCACATTATAGATGAACTTCATTAGATTTAATTAGATGAGATAGTCAGAGACTAATACAGCCTGTTAACAGCAAACCAATATTTTATTTATTTTCCAGTGTTTTGCGCTTTACCCTATTTCTTCTAATGTTTTAAACAGCATTTTTAGACTTTGAAGCAGAAAAAACATCATTATGTCAACTGAGACTAAATTCGGTGGCATGGATATGTTATTTATCCCAAGAACTGAAAATATAGCTAGTAAAATTTGTGTAATGTTTGCAGAATTTCTCTCCACAGTAGACTGAAGTTAAGTTTTTCCATCTGAATAATTAGAAGAAATAGGGTATTCGCTTCTGCCTTCTATCTGGGCCCCAAATGTGCCCAAACTGCACCCGAAATGCGCCCTAACAGTAGGCCTACAACATTTATGCTATTATTCGGAGAGTGCGCTCAACTGCACGCTAATTGCGACCCGACTGCGCTTTATCTGCGCCAAAGATTGCACCCCATGTGTGCCCTATTCTCTAATAGGGCGCATACATGTATATGACACAATTAAAATGTTTGGAACGAGCTCCTAGCCATATTGAATCTATTGGCAAAATGGAGGAGGGGGGGGGGGAGCTGATAAGGCGCGCGCCGTAACTGTGCCCAAGCTGGCTAAATTGATGCGCCATATTTGCGCCTTAAATACTCCATTGCGCCCTATTTCTGTGAGGGTCACCAAATGAGCGTCGATTGATCAAGAATCAGGAACTAAATGCGAATTTTGGCAATTGCTAGGTTTAAAATACTATACGCAAATTCATAATGCGACGTTTTCGTTCATTTCCGTATCTAAAAGCATGCGAAAATAATTTAAATGAATTATTATCTATCATTTTCGTCACCGTCTTTGAGATGAAAAGATCGAAAAATCGCTTCGAAAATTGGCCAAACAGGCGTCACCGAATCAAACCAGCTCCAGGGATGGCACAGATACTTACGGATAAACCATACATCGCCCAGGTCTGGTACTTGGGTAGGAAGTGGCGTCTTTAATATCTCTTTAACAGGAGAGGATATGGACTGCCACATGTGAACTTTGACCCCTATGATCGAACCTGAGTGACGTCAGGGTGACGAAACTGGGTTATCGGGATTCCCGAAGGCTAAGAAAAGAATAGGAGTGAGTTCACGAATGAAGCAGATCAACCGCAAATGACACCACAAAAATCGACAATAGGCGATATCTCTCAAACGGTGAGTGGCGTTAATTTGAATAGGCCAGACATCATGATGTCAACAGGGTACAAATAGGGTTACCTGAAAATCAGATGTCTTACTGGTGAGAAGCTAACGATGAATGAGAGCTAACGATGAATGAGAGACAGAGAGAGATTATAATGAACGAGGTAATTTGTTAGTTGGGTCCCTACCACTACAACATTGGGTTGATATGATTTCGGCACAGCCCAATTCTTTGGCAGAATTCCGACATAAACTATGCCAAATTCGTTCCTTAGGCATATGGGAATCTCATTCTTATCATCGGACTGAATCTTAGTACACAAGACCCAACAAATCTCCTACGTTCTTACCATGATACATGCACATTCGACAAACGACACACAGGTACTATCAGTGAAAGCATTTTGTTAAAGTATAGACTCTGGGGGAAAAATGACCACTTGATGAGTGGCAAAAGAGATTGAGTGCGCGAATGTAAAACCAGACTCACTTTTGGAATTCGTGCATGGCGGTTAGCTGCGCATTCCTCAGGACATATTTATTAAGATATATGAATGACGAGAACAAGAACAGATAACGTACATTGTTTTTGTTCATCAACCGACATGGACATTCGTGGAATAGTGACACCTTGGACTGTAAAATAACATTGTATTCATAATGCGTTTTGCTAGTGTCAACAAAACTGACAGCATTCGTCATTTTGTAATAATCCATCGACACCCAAGTACTATAATTGAAGATATTTGAACAATATACAGATCAAATACCGTAACTTATCTCAATGCCCGGTGTTAAAATCAGATCAGATGTTATCAGGGACAGATTGTCTCCGCCCTGTATGTTTCGGCGCATTCTTCGTTACCCTTAGCCTACCCATGAAACTAAATTAAGCAAGCGTCAGATCCGTTCATGAAATAATTTCCGCGTCCCTAATCGAAAGACCTATTTTGTGCGACAGCACCAATTGGAAATGGGTATGAAATAAATGCCATGAACTGAAATATTCTCCACTGGCTTAGTCTTTTTGGTAGACTGTAGCTTAATATTCCCAAAACCATTGAAAGTAGCAATAAATCTCTTGCTATGATCAATTCGCCCTGTATTTAGGCATGACATCTTATTTCCAAGTGTACCTAATTTTCCAATGTAGTATCATGGTGATGCGATTAGTCTCACTACTTGGAAAGGAACAACTATACATGATATTACAGATTGGTACATTCAGCCATGAGTCAGCGGAAAATATCCAAACTGATAAATACCTCCAACACGAACAAGGTTCTCAATGACATATACATACATGTATAATAGTCAATGTAAATTTTACCCGGGGGAACAAATAAGTAGGTCAATGCTACTCCAGATCCAGTTATACTACTACTTAGCCATACCAATGAACAGGATGAAATTATTATATCAGTATTGGAGAGAGAAGTAGCACTGATTCTGGAAAGGATGTGTTTACTTTGTTGACGCAAGCAGTCTGCTAGCGCCCTTAAGTAAAATGCATTATGCAATAAGTCAACCACTTCAGATTTTAGTATGTCCACTTACAGGCATACAATATGTAGGCCTGCAAGGTAAAGGAGAATATCAGTGTTACATTAAGCCTATTTGACCAAATGCCATGAATTCAAGCCCTCTTGAATACTTGCAATTCTCCATGCAGTATCACACCATACTCATGGCAGCATATGATTATATTTTAGTTATGTGTGTAAGCAGGGTCTGATGCAGCCTAGATTTAGATATATTTAGCTACCAATACCCATTGACACGTGTATATATGCCAGCGCTAGCAGCACCTAGCATGCCCTTTCAATCCATTTTAAAACCATAATAATAATAATAAAATTATGAATTGTAAAAAAAAGAATGTATAATGAAATATAAATAAGGCATTATGTTGATGGGCTGCGAAATCTGTATGAAAGGTACCCCTAAAACTACAATTTCAATATAAAAAAAAACACAATATAACAAACCTTTCAATCCTTTGTCTGTCTAACAAAATCCCAATAATGAACTCCATGAAGAGTTAACAAATTGTGCTATATATAAAGTTTACTGTCTATAGTGCCACCTAACTACATGATGAAGCAAAATCGCCAGATTTGACCTGGGGGAATGTAGATATTGGACAGAGGGATGAGAAATTCACGTATTTAAAACAATGGCCATCACGCTTACAAGGGATGTGAATTATAACACTTGGAATGTTATATTCATGCTCAGCAAACTAGAATTACTTCAAAGAAGTAAATTTTCATTTTTGCGAAAAGAAATCTTATGTTGAGATGCAAAAATGAGTCTCAAAGATTTCGCCAACACCACGAAAATCTTATCAGGCCTATCTTTTGAGATCATAATACCCAAATTTCATGAAAATCAAACAAGTAATTTAGAAGATATCGTGTTCACAAGTTTACCTGCATTCATGTCTATAGCGCCATCCAGTGATGACAAAATTCCACGAAAAACAGCGGGTGAAATCTAAAGCCCTAGGGAGATGGCACGCAAGAGTTCAAGAGAAAAAACTTTAATCATGATAATGGTTATGGAGTTTTTGACGTTAAAGTAAGATAACTGTGATTTTTCATTTAAATAACAACTGGGTTCGCACCAAAAGAGAATTATATGCTTGGCAACCTAGAATGGAACAAATTTTAAATATTTTTAAGCAAATAGGGTTATTCTCTGTCTCAACGTAAGCATAAAGTTTTGAACCAATTCAGGACTTTTTCTTTTTTCTTTTTTTTCTCTCTGGCTTAAGAGAATTTAACCGTTGACCTTTTCACCTAAACATAAATAAGGTTCTACTTTGCCTCAATATATCCAATGTTTCGTACCAATTCTTCATCTCTAATTGAAGATTTTCCTATTTTCATTTGCAGCTTTTCTAGGTCACTAATTTCTGACCTTGTCCGTTGACCTAATGACCTCAACTGCAATAGATTGCGAGCTATTCCACAATTCAGAGTGAATTGAATATAATAAAATAAAAACAAAAAAATCCCTACCTACCCACCTTTTTCAAATTGCGTTACAGTAAACACATTTTTTTAGAATGGCCTTATAAATAATCTCATCCAAGGTCAGAATCATAGTGATCCATCTTTCAGGCTGGTTATTTTCCTACACGAGAAAGGTATTCGTTTATGTACATTATAGTCTTCATATGAGAGAATTAAGGTTTAACGTCGCGTTCAGCTAAAAATCGACGAATTAAATATAGAATCGTATATGTTTGACTATGAGGGTAGGGTTATTATTTTTATTTCATACACATATGGAATTGGTGCTGCCTTACGAAATAGGTTTTTGCATTATGTGTGAGGAAATTCTCTACTGTGTGACGGCAAAATATGGAACGTCGGATCGGGCGATTTCTAGACTTACTTTTAGTTTCAAGGGTACATGTAGGCTAAGGATAAGGGAGAACGTGTTGAAACATACAGGGGGATCTGTATATTGCTTAAATACGTTTGCTTCACTTATAGTAATTGTGTGTCAAGAGATATTACAAAAACGATGAATGTTGTCCGTTCTGTTGACATTAAAAAAACTGTCAACGCATTACAAATACTATGTCTACTCTGGGACGAATATTAAAGGGATATGAAACGTACCCCGACATCAAAGGCGCCGCCGCGAGCTCACGCTGAACGTATGTCTCGCCTGCCAGGTCTCGCGCTCTACGCGCGTGAGCCTTTGCATCGCCTAGTTTTCGTCACGAATTCATTCCAGATTTTACCAGATTTATAGACGTTCTTCTGCAGTAGTTGGCATCAGATTATTTGGTCGAGACGGGTACTATTTTGAGAGAAGAAACTTTTGAGGGATTTTCATCGAAAAGATGCATATTTTCATGACAACTTTCGACCGCTCTGCGCTGCCGATAACTGAGCGGCTGGAGCGGCAAGGAAAAACTCATTTTCCCCCTTCTTTGTGATCAAAATTCTCATTTATCTCAATTTTTGAAGTATATCTGTGCTAGTTTTTACAAAATATGCAAGCATGTCATTGACAGTACGCAAAATGTTTTAATTTTCCATTTTTGTTTTTGTAAATAATTGCTCGTGAAAATCGTAAAAATGCCAAATATGTAGAATTCTGAACAAATCTCACAATTCTTGTACGTTTTTGTGATTGAACTACTCTTTTGGGTCATATTTTTTTTTAGATTTTTTTTCTCTGTGCACTAGTTTTGTTTCTCGTCGTTTGCATGATGTATTCCTTTTTGCCACTCGTTAAGCTGTAAAGGATTTTTTTTGGTCACCAATCTTGGCCTAAATTGAGTTGACTGGCGTTCACGTTAATGGAGCCTTGTTGACAAGCACGTGTATTCGCCCAGCATTGACCAGCGAAACAGGGCGGGACCCGCAGCGAAGCACACGTGACGGTCTTTTGCGCACAAAAGCCAATCAGTGACGAGGCGTACTAATTAACCAATCACTAATCACTCATTAACATATCAATTAGCGAGACAAACCCTAGTTCAAAGAGAGGAGCCGCGTTTCATATCCCTCTATACTCGTCCCAGGTCTACTTTATTCTACAGCCCAGGTCTACGTCGGTTGATGAATAAAAGCAATATCTACATTAGTTTTAGTTGTTCTCATTTTTCATGTCTGTGAATCAATATGGCACAGGGAATACGCAGCGAACCATATTGTATTATACCGCCCCGAATGTGAGTCTAGTTTTAGACTAACTCATTCGAGCTACATCGCGACCTATCAAGAGATGAGTTTTCCCCCAGAGTCTACTTTAAGAAAATACCTTCACTGATAGTACATTTTTGCCGTTTACGGAAGAATAGCATATAAGCAAGCGTACGCTTACGGTATGTGATAGGTTGGCTCTTACGCGCTAAAATCTGTTCTCGACATACTGATTTCACTCGTAAAGGTTTTGCGTAAAGCTTATTAACAAAAATGTCAATCCAGAAGACTCCTATTTGCCCTCGAATTTGGTGTGGTTGCGGTTTATTCTTTATAATTCCCTCAATGATTCGGTCTGTGCCGCCAAATAATCAACCCAATGTCGTAGTGGTAAGTGCCCGTCCCACTCGTTCAGTGTAATTTCCCTATACCGCTTATTCTCTTCAATAAGATATCTGACATTCCCGATATATAACCCAACTTTCGCCTGTTGAAACCATGATATTGTCACTGGCATATTGAAAATAACAACTTCATAAAAATGCATGCATCAGATTCCCATATCCCTAAACACTCCTATTCTATTGTTAACCTTCTGGAAATCCCGTTAACACAGTTTCGTCACCCTGACATCACTCAGGGTCGATGATAGAGGCCAAAGGCCATATGCGGCTGTCCACGTCCTCCCATGTTGAAGTGATAAGTGGTTCACCGGCGGTTAGACGCAGATCACTACTTACATGTACAGGTAAAATGGCGGATGGTTTTATCCATGTAAATGAACTGGCATTCACCATGCTCTATTTGGATCTAAGCTACTTGTCTTCCTTGTCCTCCTAGTTCAAATATGATCCCACAAAGAGATGGGATATTGTGATGATATCCAGACAGCAAAATATCGCTAATCCGTGCCTATTCGGCCAAAACTGGTCTAGGGGTAAAAATGACAAATTTAGATCCATGTGAATTAATGATACATTATCCCTTCACGTTATACCTTGAGGTTGCAACTTCTCAGCTTGTTTTTGATCTTCTTCGAGTAATTTCGCACTCGTTTGGTCATCTTCATCCACCAGCCAACCTGCATAACCAGCACCAGAGCTTCCAACGGAACTGCTCTTCAATGAATGCTTCCCTTTAAATAATACGAATCCCTTCAATCAAGTACACTGAAGAAAAGATTCCTTAAAATTTAAGGAATATTCCCCGACTATTACAAAATGCAATAAGGAATATTCCGTAGCATGTAACATGGTAAGGAATATTCCTCAGTTATGTTGAGGAATATTCCCCTGGTGTAATAGTCGGGGAATATTCCTTGAATTTTTAAGGATTTTTTTTGTAAGATGTCAGCTGTGGTTAACACAGCAGAAACAAAACAAAACAAAACTGGACACGTACGTATCGATTCATGATGATCATAATTCTACGCATATGCAGAAATTATCTGATTGATAGTCATACCATTTGACATCACCATATCGCATGTGTTTCTATAAATGACCACAACGCGAGAACAATATATATGCTTCTAAATCGCCATACAACATAGACAACATGGAAGACAACAAAGTGACAAATTACTGTGAATGAGGGGTTTTAATTTTTAAAGCAAGCCATGAACTTTCCACTATTCCTGTTTGACAATATCCACGTGATCTAGAGTCTGAAAAAATCCAGTGACACAAAATGCCGAGCAGAACCATAGGCGAATGCTGTCGGCACAGTCACTATACATTATCACGTATTACCATGATTGAGACATATACGATACCCAGAGGAAGAATTGGGAGTTTGTTTACAGAATCTCCATCCCAGACTTATGGTAAATTTCTTGGGCGACAACGCGTATGAAACTCGTTCAGATTGGCTATACTCCAGAAATGTGCTAAAAGTAAATCGGTTTACCAATGTGTGTTTCACATTACGAGGGAACGGTATTTTCGGCAATATATCGGAGCCAATGTTTTTCAGAGCATTGAAATTCCTCACAGTATCTACATGTAATTTGTGCATTTTAGTCTGAAATTTCAAGGAAATCGATTTAGAATCAAAGAAAATCTCCAATACATCGCATGTTATTTTCAAAAACACAAAGACGTTAGACTTGCAGTGTTGTAGCATCAGGACTGGCCGCTATAATGTCATAATTTATAATGCAAAATTGTCAGTGCGGAATTCGTTTTGCTGAATTTGACCCATGTTTTGGGTGGATTTTCATGAAATTGCAGTATTAAAATGCACGAATCGTGTTCAGATGATGTGCAAAATTTTTCTGAAAACTTGGCTCCGATATATTGCCGAAATTCCCGTTCCCTCGTGCTGCGAGACAGACAAATGGGCAACGAGAAGAAATGCCCCAAAGGCAAATATGTAAAGTAAGTCTTGGGCTATAAATACCTGATTCTACTGGCCATAAATATTTGTCATTATTACATTTATTAGAGTGTCTCCCTGTATAAATTGTAATGAGATAAAACTGCATATTCCCCGGTCACGTGGGTGTACATTGCCCGCTGAAACTGCATATTCCACCCCTTCCATGAAATATACACCAAAGGGAGATAATTACAACAGAGGTCGCCCCGTTCTCTCGCTCGCTCTGCAAACAGCCGATCGTGAGTAGTAGGGTAAGCGTAAATAGACTCCCCTTTTGCCGGGAGAGGTAACTCTTGCATCCGACAGGTGGTGTTGTAGTGGCGGTTATGGATTGCATCAGCATTGGCTGTGTGCCAAGTTTTGACCACTATAGGTCCGTTAACCTTTGGCCTTGTATTCCTCCGCGGTGATGCGATCATGTCTGGCGGTGATGCGGTCACGGGAGAAAGCCTCCGCGGGGAAAAAGTAGTTCCCACACATCAAATACGCTGCATGTTCCGATTGGGTCGTATGAGGTATCAATGTGAAGCATTCGTGAAAGGGTATCTGATGGGATGGGTGCGGGGTTGAAATATCGTCATTCTGCGCATACGCGGTGGACAAAGGGTATGGAAATAGACGTTTTGGGATCTAGGGGAGCCACTAACGGTCCGATGGAGTCGAGTGAGGTATCAATGTGAAGCCTATGTGAGAGGGCATCTGCCTGGACTAGTGTCTCGTCCGTGTTCAACATTCTGCACATGCGCAGACAGGGAATTGTGGGAAAAGGGTATGGAAATAGACGTTTTGGGGCCTAGGGGAGCCCCTATTGGTCATATGGAGTCGTATGAGGTATCAATGTGAAGCATTCGTGAAGGAGCATCCGACGGGGTGGGTGAAACGTGGAACTGACGTCATTCTGCGCATGCGCAGTAGACCAAGGGTATGAAAATAGACGATTTGGGATCTAGGGGAGCCTCTAATGGTCCAATGGAGTTGAGTGAGGTATCAATGTGAAGCCTATGTGAGGGGGCATCCGATGGGATGGATGTGGGGTTGGATTATCATCATTCTGCGCATGCGCAGTAGACAAACGTTATGTAAATAGATGTTTTGGGATCTAGGGGAGCCCCTAATGGGCCGATAGTGTTGTATGAGGTATCAATGTGAAGTCTATGTGAGGGGGCTTCCGACTGGCCTAGTGTGTCATTCGTGTTCAACATTCTGCGCATGCGCAGACAGGGTATTGTGGGAAAAGGGTATGGAAATAGACGTTTTGGGGTCTGGGCGGGTCACTAGTGGTCCTATCGAGTCGCATGAGGTATCAATGTGAAGCATGCGTGATGGGGCATTCGCCAGGACTAGTGTGTCGTTCGTGTTCAACACTCTGCGCTTGCGCGGACAGGGAATTGTGGGAGAAGGGTATGGAAATAAACGTTTTGAGATCGAGGAGAGTCTCTAGTGAGCCGATGGAGTCGTATGAGGTATCGTTGTGAAGCATTCGTGAAGGAGCATCCCCCTGAACTAGCGGTTCGGGCGTTTTCAACATTCTGCGCATGCGCAGACAGGCAATTGTGGGAAAAGTGCATTGGAAGGAACGTTTTTGGGGTCTAGGTGGGCCACTAATGGTCTGATTGAATCGAGTGAGGTATCAATGTGATGCATACTTGAGGGCGCATCCCCCGGGTGGATAGGTGTTAGGAATATCGTCATTCTGCGCATGTGCAGGCAGGCCGTAGTATGGAAATAGACATTTTGAGGCCGATATGGACCACTATTGGTCCAAATGAGTCTAGGGAAGCGTTATTTGGTAGTTCTCGGGGTGTAGACCACGACTTGAAGGGATGTCCACGTCACCTGTGAGAGTAGTAGCGAAAGCGGGAGTTTCGGAGATGCGATGGAGTGCATAACGGCCTAATGAATGAGTGAGTGAGTGAGTGAGTGAAGCGTGCACAACGCCGGTGAGGCGTCCCCAACGCCTATCTTAACGCATGGACGCATTAACGACGGTGAGTGAGTGAGTGGGATCCAACTGGACTAATGGTTCCTCCGTATAGCATAACGCCTTGACGCCATGATACAGACATATGAGAGAACAACTACAACAACAAGGATGAGAGAACAACAACAACAACAAGTTTTTTCATATAGTTTATTTTCCCCTCCATCATAACATACCCACGCTGGGGGAGCCGTGTTGGGTAGGTTTACAATTCAAGAAGTCTCTTGTCCAATCAGAGGCCGCCATTTGGTCCTGTCATATTCGTTTTTGCCCGTTAGATGTATTCTCGGCTGTCCAATCAGAAGTCGCCGTTTCAGAAAGTTCCATCTTTGCTCGGTGTGACCTAATCTGATTCTTACTCATTCTTCATCCGTCTGTACATTTGTTACAAGTATCACTTTCGAGATAATCGCGGCCATATTTTTCCATACAAGGAAAAAACGGCCTTTGGTGGCAAGCTCTCACTTCGCCCACTGGAAAATCTCCTCTCTCCTCGTGCAAAGATCACACCCGGCCAAGGGTACGCCTTCAAGGCAGTTCAGGCATTGCTGGCGATGGTAGCGGAGATCCCCGCGCTCTCCCCTGGTTGAACTGTAACCCACACTGAAGAAATCATCTATCATTTCCATAGTTATGAGTGGGTATCTTTTGGTAACTCTTTTGGGGAGTCGAGCGGAAACCGGCACCTGTTCGTCAATCTTCAACAATTGCTCGTCTGCCTTGGAATTGGCTGGCTTCTCCATTTGATCGGGTCTGGTACAGGTTGTGAGAATGTACATCTAACATGCGTGTTTCCATATTTATAGTTAGAGATGGGTAGGTTTAAAATTCAAGAAGACTCTTGTCCAATCAGAGGCCGCCATTTGCATCTGTCATACTCGTTCTTGTCCGTTAGATGTATGGTCGGCTGTCCAATCAGAAGTCGCCGTTTCAGAAAGTTCCATCCTTTTGTTCTAGTCCTTCTCGGACAGGCCTGGATATTCGTCGGGTAGCATGTCCTGAAACAGTTGTTTGCGCATTCCAATCGCATTTTCCAGGGCCTCGGTGGGTGGTAAATCCATATCCTCTTCCAAGTGACGCTTGGTCTTCATGATGGACCTGTGCGTGGGGTCGCCTTTCATTTCAAGAGGCAGTAAGGTAAACTGTTCATAGATCGCCATGGCTGTTTTCCTGATACGGGGCCGCATTTCGGTGTACGCCTGTTGTAAGTTATCCCGTCCCGCATCCTCGATCGCTTCAGCGTGTGTATTGATAGCTGCTGTCGCAATACGATCCCAGAAGGTAGGCTCTGCCTCACTTTCCTGTGATGTAGGCTGACTATCTGAGGTCAAGCTCTCCATATCAGTAGATATACTGTCAGCAATCTTGGATTCGGTATCAGTCGATGCACTCTCATCAATCTCTGTATCAGCATCTGCCTCAACGGGCTCCTCGGAGTCTCGATGGAAAGTCTTCTGGTGTCGCATCATATCGTAATGTCTGGTGAACGTGCGTTCGCACTCGAAGCAAGTATAAGCCATGTCGACGGTTGAACGTCGACTGAGCGTGTTTTAGCAATACACTTGCTTTTATAGACGCCCGTTAACGCTCAGCTTAACGCTTCAACGCCCTGGTGAATTAGCTCAGCAGCTGTAATTTTACTAGACACCAATACATCGAAATGCAGTGACGCCCATCAACGCCCGTTGTTACGCTTTAACGCCCATCTCAACGCCATAACGTCCGTCTCAACGCCCGTCTCCATATCTGTCTCAACGCGTTATGCAATGTCCATCATCACTGGGAGTTAATGTTGGAGGTTGAAGAAGATAATTTCCCGTCTCCAGCTGGGTCTCCATTAAGGTTTGAAATGCCTCAAGCAGGGTCAGCAGATTCTGGGCACGTGTAGTTGTGTTGGTATCCTCATTGGATATTATCTGTTTCTTATGCAGCAGAAGACATACGCGTGTCACCCATTGGATGTCATCTATGAGCGTGGTAAGATGTGAAGGCATGCGTTGGTGCTGAACGGTGACGCCACCTTGCGCTGTATCAATAATAGCATCGACATTGGCTTGACGTAAGGCTTCGGCTAGAGTATCCTCGTTGTTGGGTTCAAACAAGTTGGACTCTGCAGTGCTCATGGTGAAATGAGGGGACTGGTGCCGGGTGGTCTATTTATAGTGAGACGCTTTTGGTCTTAATGATGCGTTCG
Organism: Hanleya hanleyi; assembly: GCA_036873755.1. Lineage (NCBI taxonomy): Eukaryota > Metazoa > Mollusca > Polyplacophora > Lepidopleurida > Hanleyidae > Hanleya > Hanleya hanleyi. The sequence goes on from JAVTVY010052697.1 coordinate 13,301, forward strand.
AACAAATGTTTCTTTTGTGCTATTGCGGTGACATACGCCGCTTTCCAGTTCATGCCCGAGGTTTTCAACATCGACGCTGTTCTTTCGATTTCCATATGGACTGGGTCCTTGTCCAACAATTTCATATGGGTCAAGAGGTCGCCATACTGCTGACGTAAAGCCCGTCGTAGTCTGGGTGCCAAAGTATTATGGGCTAACATTGCGGCTTCCTCTTTCGAATACCCTTTGCGGTGAAACTTGTTTCCTGTGGCCTCCAAAATCCCCCCCAGCTCGGCGTCCATTCTTTGTGAACAAATCCTTCCATAGCCTCGAGTTCACATGTTCATTCCCTTGTACGGGTTTGGGTTGGTCCTTCACGGTTGAGTGGTATTCGGGGACTAATGGTATGAAGGGGACACGCTGTACGGGAGCGGTTTGCTGCTGCTGCTCTGCCAGATGTGGATAGTGTAGGGGCTGTGGTGATGCCTCGCCGGGTAACAGGTGGGTCGTCAGCCGACGATCTTCCGGGGTATGGGCTTTTAAATCTACGAACAGGTAGCCGTACGGACGACTTGTCTGCGGATAAATTCGACTACCAAACACACGGATTTGTGCTCTGTCGATGGGGTTGGAGAACAACACAAAGTATTGGCAGTTCAAGGCAATATCTCTGGACGCCTTCCCTTGAGGAAAGAGATTCTGAGTCAAATAGATGACAGACAGATTGCGATGATGGGACCCTTTGGTGAATAGGTCGGCGATTTTCGAATTGTCCTTGGCCACACTCATCAGATCATCGAGCACTACCACGTTGGTCTGCTCGGAATCGAAGTAATAGGGTTCGTCTATGTCGTGAGGAATTCCTGGGACAAAGCTCACATTCTGTAACCTTGTAGTTTCGTAGGCGGGCTGCCATTGGCTATAACACGAAACAATACGTGTCGGAGCTGGGGTTGCCACGCCTTCCTCTAAGAACTTCATCACCCAGGACGTCTTTCCACACCCCGTGGGGCCGCTCACCGTCATCGTATATGGATGTTCTACGCCACTTGAGCATATTGTCGCGACGAGAGAGTGTCTTTTGACAGACCGGACATGTACTCGACATGGTACTAGGTCAAAGGATGGATACAGACTGAGGCTAATGGTGTACAACGACCTTATATGACCACTCACTCACTCACTCACTACCTCACTCACTCTCTCATTCACTCACTCACTCCCTCGCTCACCCACTCACAGATCCCAAAATGCCTGCTTTCTATACTACGGCCAGAGTGCGCGTGCGCAAAATGATGAAAACGGAGGAACCATTAGTCCAGTCGGATCCCACTCACTCACTCACTCACCGTCGTTAATGCGTGCATGCGTTAGACGGGCGTTGGGGACGCCTCACCGGCGTTGTGCACGCTTCACTCACTCACTCACTCACTCACTCATTCATTAGACCGTTATGCACTCCATCGCATCTCCGAAACTCCCGCTTTCGCTACTACTCTCACTGACGTGGACATCCCTTCAAGTCGTGGTCTACACCCCGAGAGCTACAAAATAACACACTTCCCTAGACTCATTCGGAACAATAGTGGTCCATATCGGCCTCAAAATGTCTATTTACATACTACGGCCTGCTTGCGCATGCGCAGAATGACGATATTCCTAACACCCATCCACCCAGGGGATGCGCCCTCAAGTATGCATCACATTGATACCTCACTCGATTCAATCAGACCATTAGTGGCCCACCTAGACCCCAAAACGTTCCTTCCAATGCACTTTTCCAACAATTCCTTGTCTGCGCATGCGCAGAATGTTGACAACGCTCCATCGGCCCACTAGGGACTCCCCTCGATCCCAAAACGTCTATTTCCATACCCTTTTCCCACAATTCCCTGTCCGCGCAAGCGCAGAATGTTGAACACGAACGACACACTAGTCCTGGCGAATGCCCCCTCACGTATCCTTTACATTGATACCTCATACGACTCGATAGGACCACTAGTGGCCCACCCAGACACCAAAAAAAAATTTCACAGGTAAATTTTCTGTTATTAAGCTAAAACTTGCCTCACTTCCACTCTTTGCATTTCTTGTTCTACATGAAATCACACAGTAAGAATTTAAATGACACAGTTATCTCCCCTGCTAGTCACCTGACTGTTCAATTACCCATAATTCATCCTTCTTGTTTCCACTGCGATACATGGTTAGGATGTATCACAGAGGGGAGGTGGGTGGGCATCACTGGAAGTGAGGTAAGTTTTAGCTTAATAACAGAAAATTTACCTGTGAAATTTGTTTGCTATTTGCTCTGAAAACTTACCTCACTTCCACTCTTTTCATAGAATGCCACTGTAAGGTTGGTGGGCAAAATGATACAATCCGTGGTAAGTGATAAATGCCATGAACAAGTGACTAGTACAGAGTAGAAATCACCGATCTTCTACCTCAAAGAGGATCCATGAGATCATACAACAGCCATAACCTGTATGCCTATGGTACATAGGGAACCTCTGTCGCTACTCTCACTTCAAGGTTGAGTTGCAAAATACGCCCCCCCCCCTTTTTTCGAAAGGGAGCGAGAGAAAAAAAACACTCACCAGCAAGCAGGGTTAAAACTGTACGCCCGGACTTTATCTGGCTATCTTGCTGGCCTCGGTCCCACAGATACCCGCTTTGCGGTCACAAGTGGGCCGATGGAATAGAGGTCGTCACATGCTAACGTCATGTCCCGGAGGTAGAAAGAGGCAAATGTCGTGTTTGACCTCCAGTAGCACGCCCTCATAATGTCGGTCACTGATCTGTTAGTCCACAGAGGCCATGATGCCGCTAGTGCCCTAATCTCGTGACCCGAAACGTTTACAAGCGCGGCTTATCTATCCGTAGCCGTGGAGTACGCTAGCCGAATCATGCTTTTGAGCCAACTTGATTATTTCTTGTTTGGCTTTGGGATCGAAAGGGATAAACAAACGCCTCCTTCCCGCTCTGATCTCCTCTGTACGATTCAGGTAACACGCAAGTGCACGAACCGGACACATCAACATGTCTGATTCAAGACCGGACGAAAGGAAATCAGATAAGGCTGGAATTGTGAACTCTCGAGATATGGAATCGTAGAGGGCTTGATTCTTGGCCACAAACTCAGGAACTGTTGTGAGAACTACATTGCTCCAGTCCCTAGAGTGTCTGACATTCCTTCTATCGAGCGCATGCAGCTCTGACACCCTAGCTGCCGAGGCAAGAGCCAACAAAAACGAAGTTTTGTATGATAACATTTTGATCTCAATAGCCTCTATTGGCTCGAGAGGTGGCTTCCCTAATTGCCGAAGTACTAAGGCTAAGTCCCACTTAGGCAATTTCGGAACAGCCGACTGACCAGATATCTTGTATGACTTGATTAGTGCAGATAAATTTGGACCAGTCGAGGGATTAATCCCAGTACCCAGAAGAATAGGTTGAGCAATGGCTGCCCTATACCCTTCGACCGTAGCGGGTACCAGGCCCCTATTCCGGAACAGGTGCAATAGGAACTCTGCTACTACAGGGATAGAGGCACAGGATAGGTTTATATCCCTCTCTCCACACCAAAGATCGAAGATTGCCCACTTTGATTGGTATACAGCGGAAGAGGACGGTCGAATTGATTGTGCCATTCGGCGCCCAACTTCCGTTGAAAATCCCGCCTGAGCGAAGTGCTTCTTGAGCACTTGCACACGTGGTAGTGAAACAGTCCTGGCTGGCTGTGGAATATCGACGTTCCCTGGAGGAGGGAACGCATATGCTACCATCCTTGACCTGTCCTGCGATAGGGCGTCCACTGCAAATGCCGACGGATCCGGAACCGGCGACATGAACAGGGGCAATAGATTGTTACGCCGAGTGGCGAACAGATCTATGTGTGGCATCTCCCAGACATGAGCTATTTGTATTAGTATGGCTGGGTGAAGTTGCCACTCTGTGGGAATTATCTGATTCCGTCGTGAAAGCGAATCCGCTAAGACATTCAGAATTCCCGGGATGTGCCTGGCCAACACTGATATGTTGTTGTCCCAACACAGATCGAAAAAGATTTCCGCTTGGCTTTGTAATTGCGGAAATCTCGTCCCCCCCTGCTTGTTGATGTAGGACACGACTGATGTGTTGTCCGTCGCAACTAGCAGGTTCTTGTCGGTCAATACGCTCACCCACGTGCGGATGGCATGTGTCACTGCCATAAACTCCAACACGTTTATATGGTACGAGCGTTCCTCGATTGTCCATAACCCGGATATCGACCTGGACTCGAGGTGGGCTCCCCATCCTTCCATAGATGCGTCCGTGAACAGGTGATGTGACGGACGAAACGGAAGTAGGGACACACCCGGCATAACGTTGAGTGGATCCAGCCACCATTGGAGGCATTGTTTGACAAGCGGTGTTACAGGTATCCACGGATTCAACTGCCTTTCGACCCATTGATGATTGAAGTAAATCATTAAGGGACGAAGCTGCAACCGCCCCCTTGGTGTTACGTCCTGTGTAGACGTCAAGAGGCCGATTATCGCAGCAAAATGTAAAGCCCTGGCTTGAGATAACTTGAGGAATTGAGGTATCTTCGCTGTTATCTTTTGCCATCGATCTTCTGGGGGTTTGGCGAGAGCTAGAAGCGTATCGTATTCCACCCCCAGAAATTTGCGCCTTTGCGACGGAGTCAGCTCTGACTTCTCTTCGTGTGGGATGTATCCCAGAGAAGTCAATATCCTTAAGACAAACTGGGTGTCTAGGATTAACTGCTCTTTGCAGGCATTCCTTAGCAGGGAGTCGTCGATATAGAAGTGGTACTTTATACCTAGACTGTGCAGGAATTGTGCCACTGGTGTAAACACTCGTGTGAACACCCAAGGGGAAGTGGATAGGCCGAACGGAAGCACTTGAATTTGGAAGCGTCGTTTGCCGACCATGAATCTCAAGTACTTCCTGTCCTCCGGATGTATCGGGATATGCAGGTATGCATCCCTTAAATCCAGAGAAGTCAGCCATTCCCCTTGTTTGAGTACTGTCCGGATAGACCGGAAGGACTCCATGCGGAAGTGTGGCGGTGGAGTGAGGTAGTCCTTGTTGAGGCGCTTTAGGTTGATAACCATGCGCATCTCGGACGTGTCTTTCTTGGGGACCAGAAAGACTGGCGAATAGAACCCGGGTGTTGTATCCCAAACCGGAAGCTCTATTACTGCTGCCTTCTCTATCAGCTTGTCCACAGAGGACTGTATCGCTGATAGATGACCCGTTCGTAATGGAATACGAGACGGAAGGGGATGTGCAGTCAAGGGAGGAAGCGTGTCGAATAATAGGCGATAGCCGTATCTGATAGTTCGAATGACCCACGCTTCCGTCCCGATCCTTATCCAGTTCCTCCAAAACAACTGTAGCCTTCGCCCTACCGGAAGGTCTAGTTGTTGGGGAACTGGAAACATTATGTCTCGGTGTTCCCGCCATACCGGAAGCCAGCCGGTATGGCCCGAGACATCAGGTATTCTTTTTTGACTGCTTGGATTTCCCCTTACCCTGCTTCTTATGGCCATATGTCGATACTCTTGGCTCTAAAGAAGCAGGCGCTTGGCTCTGCTGTTGGCCGGAAGCACCCTTAGTAGCCTTGGAACTAGGCGGGTTCTTCTTAGCCTTCTTCGCCTTTGGACCCGACCCGGAAGCCATAGGTCTCTTAGACGAAGCACCGGAAGCTACCGACCTGTCATGTTCAATACGATCCATTTCAGCATCACCAAAACAGTAAAGATGGAGCCGTAGATGTCTCTAGTAGACTCCTCTTTACTGCTTCCGGTGTGTAAACGTGCATTAAAGGAATGAAGGCCCTTCTCCTTAAATGCACCAGCATAGAAGATAAGTAGGCATTGTGTACCAGTAAATCTTCTACTGCACCGGAAGCAATCTTCTGGTAGTCAAGAACGAGGTTAATACCCTCCTGTAACTGTTCCTGACTTTCCGCACCCGACAGCGAAAATAAACCATCCTTTAAGGCTTTAAGAAACCAGTCAAGGTGATTCGTAATCGCCACTCCTTGTCGGGCAGTTTCCTCTAGTACAGCGGCCTGTTTGTTCGTAAACGGAACATCCGGATTACTAGGCAATTTAGTATTAGCAGGACACAAATACTGAAAATCGCCGTTCACCTCTGCAGACCGGAAGCTAAACGGTGAGTCATGTACGCTATAAGATCGTATGTTGGGCTCCTGTACTGGGAACGGACCAGAAGATCCTGCAGGGCGGAAGCGAGCTCTAGGTCTCAGCCTGACTGCACGTTCCTCCTGCGTAGCGGGTTCTGCTAAAGTTCTATGGAACAAGTGGCAAATAGAATGAATAGCAGTTGAGGCCGGAAGCGTGGTTGCCGATCTCGTAACCCGATTTGACTCTCCTGATTCAGTTTCAATACCCCCCGCATGTGGGACCGGAAGCTGCATACCAGGAATCAAGTCATAGATGCCGGAAATTAATTCATAATATTTCCTAGCATCTGGATCAGTATTGGTAGGTTCATTCAATTCCGAGCTACCGTACTGGTCCCTATCCACTTCCATAGCTTCCGGGGCTTCCTGCCAACGAGGAGTAATGGAAGGGATAGTCCTCGTCAAATTAGCTTCCGGTTGCCTAGACTGTTCAGTCAAAACCGGGTGCGGGGACGTACCGCTCCTTATTTGACTGGTCATCATCTCTCTCAGTTCCTTCATTTCCACGCGTTGCTGTTCCATTCCGCGCAGAATGGCAGCCAACGTAGGATCCGTCAATTGAGAGTGGACCGGAAGCAGGGCCTGACGAGGTGTGTTCACACTCGGGGACCTTACATATGACCGTGAGCACGGCCACTGTAATGGTCGGTGAACTGGCACTCGAGGTCGTAAACCGGAAGCACGTATAGGAGGACGCATGATACGTAGTATAGCCGGTCCCGTACCACGAATACCACCGGAAGCAGATATCTGAGCTAAGCCACGCATCTGGTACACAGATTAGCAACCGGATGCCGCATAATTTGACCTACTTGAGAGGGATCTTTATATCGCGTCTCAGAGGCAGGCAAATAATTTGGCATATCATAGGTACCTGCATACATACCAAACTGCCGTTGTTGTGGGAACCTCAATCTCTGGTGGCCCAGAAGGCTCGTAGATACAAACGTCTCGGCAGGGGGACGAGGAAGGCCACCAGAGAAACCGGAAGCAGGTTGGGAGTAGTCAGACAAACCAGTCGTAACAGTTAACGGGGTAACCGAACGACCGGGAAGTCCAGGCCTCAACAGCGTTGGGGAAGGTACTCTCCCAACCCCGGAACCAAATGAAAACTTAACGGTAGGCCCCTCACTAGTGCTACCTAAGTTTTGGTAATCATAAGTTGACTCCGATCGAGAGATCGGAGTCCCCTGGCTTTCCCACGCTAAGCCTGGCTCCGTTTCCGATTTCCCCTCATCGTCGTATCCAGGTGTCCGCTCGATAGGAACCTCCACCTCCACAGTCGTTGTAGTGCCAGATTCCATATCTTCGAACGTCCCTTCCACTTGTACCGACCGGGTCGACCTCTTACCTGATTGACCCTTCGCCTGGTCTGAAATGGAAGAATCATGAGCGGGGGGGGGGCGTTTGTTTATCTTTATTCACGTTCAATAGGCTGACTAGAGTAGGCACAGCTGACGAACTTACAAACCCCCTAGTCTCCTCGACTACACTAGTACGTGGAGACCTAGCCACATACGTCTCATTGGCGAGATTGGTTGACATAACGACATTATTTTCCTCGTTAGCTGCCAGAGAACCGGCCAGATACACCTGGAATATGCCGGGAGCCCACACAATACATTCTTCACAGGCCGTGTCCCATGTACAAACTCTTCCCTGGCGGCATGGCGGACACGTAGAGTGAAAGTCATAACTAGGCTTGTCACCTCCACAAGACATGCATGACATTTGAGACATATTTTGAGCCATTTTTACGCTGATAACTTATAGAATACTTCCCAAAGGACTTCTTGCTGAATATCAGACGTCTGAGGTAATCCAACTGTGAGTGATTTGCTAGGAATAGGCAATTTTTCACGGAGCTGACAATGTTTACTTCCTGACCCACGAAGCAGTAGGAACAAGAAGGATGAATTATGGGTAATTGAACAGTCAGGTGACTAGCAGGGGAGATAACTGTGTCATTTAAATTCTTACTGTGTGATTTCATGTAGAACAAGAAATGCAAAGAGTGGACGTGAGGTAAGTTTTCAGTGCAAATAACACGTCTATTTCCATACCCTGTTCCCACAATTCCCTGTCTGCGCATGCGCAGAATGTTGATCACGAACGACACACTAGTCCAGTCGGATGCCCCCTCACATAGACTTCACATTGATACCTCATACAACACTATCGGCCCATTAGGGGCTCCCCTAGATCCCAAAACGTCTATTTCCATACCGTTTGTCTACTGCGCATGCGCAGAATGATGATAATCCAACCCCACATCCATCCCATCGGATGCCGCCTCACATAGGCTTCACATTGATACCTCACTCAACTCCATCGGACCATTAGAGGCTCCCCTAGATCCCAAAACGTCTACTTCCATACCCTTGGTCCACCGCGCATGCGCCGAATGACGATATTTCAACCCCGCACCCAGCCCATCAGATGCCCCTTCACGAATGCTTCACATTGATACCTCATACGATCCAATCGGACCATGCAGCGTATTTGATGAGTGGGGACTACTTTTTCCCCGCGGAGGCTTTCTCCCGTGACCGCATCACCACCAGACATGACCGCATCACCGCGGAGGAATACAAGGCCAAAGGTTAACGGACTTATAGTGGTCAAAACTTGGCACACAGCCAATCCATAACCGCCACTACAACGCCACCTGTCGGATGCAAGAGTTGCCTCCCCCGGCAAAAGGGGAGTCTATTTACGCTAACCCTACTACTATCGCGGAGCAGTTCGTCGAGCTGATTTTAGCTGCAGAATACAGCAGAAATAATTCCCCCCCCCCCCCAATCTAATTATAAGTAGAATCGTACTCAAGCACATTATTGGAGTAACTAACAAGCGCCATCGAAAAACTATGCGTGCGTTGCGAGATTTACACGATAGTAATGAAGCAGCTCCGAATCAATAGCTAAATAATATATAGCCCTCACGAGTATGAGGGCTATAGGACGGCCCCAGTCACCTCCAGCGAGGGTTTTAGATAATTTTATTACGAATCACCCACCTCTGAAACTGCCGTACATCTAATCTTTATCCCCTCCGGCGACTATTTTAAAATCTTGCGCACTGTTGTGAAATAGTGACGCATATATCGCCGTCTGAATTTTCCAGTCGAAAACTTCAACTCTCTACGCGCCATGTTGGTGACGTCACGGTATATGTGTGCTGGCCGTTTGCAATTGAACATGGCGTGGAAGTTGTCGATTGGAAAATTCAGACGGCGATATATTCGTTACTATTTCACAATAGTGCGTAAGATTTTAAAATAGTGCGCAGAAGGGGATAGAGATTAGATGTACGGCAGTTTGAGAGGTGGGTGATTCGTAATAAAATTATCTAAAACCCTCGCTGGAGGTGACTGGGGCCGACCTATAGCCCTCATACTCCCTATAGCCCTCATACTCGTGAGGGCTATATATTATTTAGCTACGAATCAGTGGAATCTCGTGCATGATAAATTATGTTGCAGGCGATTGCCCACTTAAAACAATCAACTCAGAAGGATTGCGATCTTGCAAAATAAAACGTAAAACAATATTTTCGAGGGATAATAGATTAGCACAGATTTAAGTTGATAAATATAATAATGAGGGCAATATGCAAACCCTCGGGACAACAAAACTGCATATTCCCATTTAAAACAAATCAATATTTTCATAGTATTCGAAAGAAGAATCAAAGCACATTCGATATTATTCAAGGAACTTTTTTGCGGATGTGTTGAATCTCATTTTATAAATGCTCTATACATATGCAAGTAGCACAGTAACCGAAATTCCTACCCATGTAGGGGCAGATAACTCTGTTTGAACAATGTGACGTCACTTCCGGTTTCGACCACATGACCAAAAGTGACCTTTGACCCCTACGCATGCGCACTGTACCGGATATTAATAGTGGTACGCAGGGGTCAAAGGTCACTTCCGGTCACGTGACCGGAGCCAGAATTGACGTCACATTGTTATCTGTCACATTGTTAACAGAGCTATCTGCCCCATAATATATAGGAATTTGCGATTTACGTCACAGGTGACATATCCAATTATTTTTAGGTCAACGGACCTGAAGATCCCATTTTACTTCCAGCAGATCAAGCGCGCAGCGACTGACGCATGATCTTCAGGTCAGTCCGACCGAATTATCTCTTTTAATGCTTTTATTGAAAAGTGGAAAGTAGCGCTGGAGTGGATGTTTTGGTGTCTAGGTGGACCCATAGTAGTCCGATAGGACCGTGGGAGGTGTCATAGTGAAGCACTCATGGGGGAGCGTCCAGCAGGATGGATGTGGGATGGAACTGACGTCATTCTGTAGATAAAGGGTATTTGAATGGACGTTTTGGGGTGGAGATGGAACAATATTGGGCCGATTGGGCCGCGGGAGGTGTCAATATGTAGCACTCGTGGAACTAACGTCATTCTGTGCATGCGCAGTAGACAAAGTGTATGTGAATAGACGTTTTGTGGCCGAGATGGGCCCATATTGGTCCGATTGTGCCATGGGGGTGCCACAGTGATGCACTCATGAAGAAACGTCTGACTGAATGGGTATGGCGTGGAACTGACGTCATCCTGTGCATGCGCAGTAGACAAAGAGTATGGGAATAGACGTTCTGGGGCCGAGATGGGTCCATAGTCGTCCAAATGGGCCATGGGGATGTCACAGTCAAGGAGCGTCCGACTGAATAGGTATGGTGTGGAACTGACGTCATTCTGTGCATGCGCAGTAGACAAAGAGTATAGGAATAGACGTTTTAGGGTCGAGATGGGCCAATAGTGGTCCGAAAGAGCCATGAGGGGTGTCATAGTGAAGCACTCGCGAAGGAGCATCCGACAGGATGAGTGTGGCGTGAAATTGACGTAACTTGACGTAATTGACGTAATTGGGACCGAGATGGGCACATGTTGGTTCAAATGGGCCATGAGGGGGGTCATAGTGAAGCATTCGTGTAGAAACGTCCGACTAAATGGGTATGGCGTGGAACTGACGTCATTCCGCGCATGCGCGGTAGGGTGGCCCTCCACAGTTTCGCAGTAATGGCCCCGGTCTAATTTCATAATACGATAGACTGCCGTGTTCTGCTACCATGGCTACATCATAATTCTTCTTGTCTTCTTAATAGCTTGTATCTATAATACCACCCTATTCAGCATTATCAGCGCTGCAAACCAGCTCGTACAGATCGATGGCTGGCTTGGTCTACACGCTGATCGGGATCATGGAGTGAATTTTGTCCTGCCTCAGTTATGCCCCTTGGGTGTGCCTAAATTTGACCAAAAAACGGGCAGATTGACCCCCATTTTTTTTGCCTTTTTAAGTTGAGACCGGACCAGGGAACGTGGGGAAGAAGTTTAATTGAAATCGCTCTAACTGAGGTTTCTGAAAATTGAGCCGAATTTGACCATTTTTCGACATTTTATGGGGTTTTCTAGGAAAAATAAAGCAAGTTTGGAGGAGAATGTTCGAGATTCATTTTTTTATAACATAGCAGTGCTGTATCTTAAAATAATAATTTAATCATGCTCTTTCAGAAAATATATACATATAAGTGATTTGGGATGACGATTTTACGACAATTGGTGGCCGAAAAAGGGCCCATAGTGTATTCCATGCCGAATGGAAGAATTCCCTAGAGAAAGAGTATGAGAATAGTTTTTGGGGCCGAAATGGGCCCATCTTGGTCTGATTGGGCCATGGGAGGTATCATAGTGAAGCACTCGTTGGAAAACGTCCGACTGAATGAGTGTGGCGCGGAACTGACGTCATTCCACGCATGCGCAGTAGACAAAGTGTATGTCAATGGACGTTTGTAGAGGTGGCTTATGCTTGCTCTTAATGGGAATGTGCAGGGGTCACTTCCGGTCACAGGATTCCCTATGGTAGTGTGGGGTGAATAAATAGGACTGGGCATGTGCAACCGGACGAAACAATGCTCTAAGTCACCATCGTGGAAGACCGGGATGTTTGCGTGTCGGGCCCCGAGTCCACACCAAAACGGCTACGCTACACAGTGACGACTGGACCAAATTTAAACGGGTGTTGAGCGATAAGCTCGATGGTGATCTCATCCACGTGAAGAATGCCATCTACGTACACCGTAGGCAATTCTTCGCACGCCTGGGGCGTTACCAGGATCCCATCCGAAGCTTCACCTCAGACTCTGATCTATGGACGGCCTTTGAGAAAGTGGTGCCGATTGTGGACCAGCTGTTTACACCGGACGACCGGTCTGCCGTCCAGTGGGCCTTGTCTCGTGCTATTGAGGACGCATTGGCCGAACCTAATTAGCAAATCATCAACCGCGTCAAGGAGGAAGACGAGAGGGATTATCCGGTTCTCACCTCTGTGACCTACAAAGATGTCATGGATAAACTTATCACTCCTATCCCACCGTCGGAGGATGACGACGTCACAGATTAAACGATTGCTCAGATTACTCAGTCA
>JAVTVY010052698.1:0-28092 GCA_036873755.1 Hanleya hanleyi
GCAGAAAAAGACATTAAGCTCTAGACTTATGGAAGATTGTAGGCCCTGATGGCAAGGACACCAAACGTCATCAGGAGATAGTCTCCACCGAGAAAACCATAAAAGAGATCGAGAAAACCTCAAACCACTACGAGTCTCTCTTTGACGAGATGGACGAGAATTGTGATTCGGAGGATGAAGATGTCCGTGATAGTGAGGTTCGCGATGGTGTAGAAGCCGAGACAGGTGATCAGAAGTCTGATTCTGATCAGACTGAAAGTGTTGACAACACATTGACTCCAGGAGATGTTGAATTGAAGGATGACAACTTATCGGATACTGGCCGTGTGTCGGGTCAGGATACACCTGTGCATTCATTCATTAATCCTATTCACTCTGGTGTAGATGTAAACTTTACACCAAATGAGGAAGTAATGAATGAATTCACAGAGGAAGAACGTAATCAACAGTAAACTACCTCGAACCAGGAAAACGAGGAAAAAGAGAATACCCTAGATATCAAAACCGGCAAAGAGCCTAAAATAGTCGATACTACCTCCACTCCTACCAACGAGTCATCCATGCTTTCTGATGAGAAGTATGTTGATTGTAATGAACGTCCATTGAAAGGCGAGACTTCCTTGAACCAAAGGTCGAAGGACTTGCTGGGACAAGAGAGAGAAAAAGAACTTTATAAGAAGAAAAGTAAAAAGGATGAGAGAGAACAAATGAAAATAAAAAGAAACCTTGGGATAGAGAAATCCCAGGCGCTTCCAATATATCACACATTCAGTGGATGTGATACCACCTCGTCATTCTTCAACAGAGGTAAGGCTAGTTCTTGGAAAGCATGGAAATCTTATCCAGAATCAACTGATGCGTTCCTCGCTATGACACAGAGACCATTCCAGACGATTAAGACTTCATCTGTTGAGTTTCAACGACATTAGAGGCTGACTGTGCTGATGTACGATGTAACCAGCAACCAGGACTCAACGAAGCACGGAGAGAGTTGTTCTGCAAGAAAAACAGAACCCTGGAGAACATTCCTCCAACTCAGGTAAAGTGTGACACAAGTATTTCTGAATATATACATGGTATTGCCACTTTAGTTTTGAGTTGACTATGTTTACTGTTAACTTCTGTACTTATTAAGGACGCCCTACTGCAGCATGTGAAGAGAGTCGTTTACCAAGGTGGAATATGGTCCACAAGTCAAGAGACACTTGCAGATGTTCCTTCACCGGAAGGATGGGGGTGGACTATGGAAGACAATACCTGGCGACCTGTATGGATGACTCAGGCTGAAGCTGCTAACGTCTGCAGTGAGCTCATAAAATGTGACTGTAAATCTGAGCGAGGATGTAAGAACTGTAAATGCGCCAAAGCAGGGTTACCTTGCACAGACCTGTGTAACTGCACGTGTCAAAAATGAGCAATATAGGACAGGAATCGCGAATGCCCACAGTTCATAATTTGATATAGCAAAGCTGTCGTTTTTGGCATGGGGAACTCCGTGACGTCATGATGACGTCATAACTTCTCTTTATGCCTGTTTGTACATGGATTATATGCAAAAGTACCTATTTGAGAAGTACATAAAGATGTCAGAAAATACATGAATCTAGTGTTTTGAGTTAATATATGGCTCTTTGACGTCATTTAACGTCATTATGACGTCTGGAATACGTCATCAAACAGCGGTTAATAAGCAGTCTCATGGTAAATCAATCTTAGTTTATAACTGATGTATGTAATCATTCGAGACACTCAAAACCCCACCTCGAATTGTACCTGACTGCGTTTATGTGAGATTTAGGAGTATGGTGACGTCACTGTGATGTCACCGCGGCGTCACTGTGGTTCCTCCAGAAATATTTTTTGGAGCATGGAATTTTCCAAAAGTGTGGTGATTGGGGATCATCCTGTGAAATTTTGGTGCTTTTGTCCGGTTTGTCACAATTATTTCGCTTAGCGACCCTACTAAAAGCATAGGAAAGCGCATTGGGGCGATTCCCTTGGGTATAGCGCTAATAGAAATTGTAAGCAGAAGCCACGATTTATTCTGTCGGAATCTCGGCAAAAGTATGTTTTGTTCGATGTTTTGGTGGGCTTCTTCTGAGAAAAGGGTGGGCGGCGGGTAAACTCTGTCTTTACATGTACGTGTTTTGTTACCTTTGAGGTTAGGAGACTGAAACTTACCACTCAGCCTCTGATAGCTGTTTTACCATTACATATGCATACATCTGGACGGCTGAATAATGAATGACAGACCGCTCAGATGGTAGCGACAAGTCAAAATTCGTGTCTGGGCCACAGATTGGGAGTGATAAACCAGTACAGGGAGAGAGCTCGGGGCGACCAATGGAATCTTCTGAAAAGTGCCTGACCGGTTTCGATCTGGTGGGATCTCACCAAACAATGTGCTGGAGAAACTAAACGCACATTTCACGAGCGAATCCGAGAACACATCACTGACACACGGCATCGCAGTGACAACCCTGCACCAAGACACTTCTGGTCGCATGGACACTCTTTTCAACAACACCAACTATTAAATCATTGAATTTCTTAAGACAGACCCGTCACTTGAATCTAGCACCACCAAGCGCCGTTTGCGTGAAGTTTACTGGATTTGTCAGCTGCACACCAAAGCTCCATTCGGCTTAAATGAAAAGGAATAATCACACTTTGTCATATTCTCTCTTTGTCATATTGATGGAGCTGGCATTTAACGAACTTTTCCCCTTCTTTCGCTTTAAGTCAGTCGCAGGCTTATTATACAATCACAGCTCTGTCGCTTCAGCCGGTACCGGGATCGCGTGACCATAAATATAAGATATTCACATGAACATCTACAATACAAGCATGAATAGGATATAAATAATCTACAACATCTGAGAACCATTCGTGAATCTCGGGATGTTGTATGATTACAATACAGTCAGAATATCAGTATGTGAGGACAGATGAGTTCTTGCCAGCATATCCCGTTCTGTCCCCAACACCAGCGACATCGGCATCTAAATATAGAATTCTCGCACTGGCATTGCAATATGCTAAAGCTCATATTCGACATTTACTGGATACTCAACAGTGTGGTCATGTCAAGGCCAATGAGTCCACTTGATAACTTCTGTATGACTGCGGAATTATGCAAGTTTCAAGTTTCAAGTTTATTGCACAATCATACCGCAAGGGCTAATGGCAAGTACATACAAAACAATTTCACAAACACATATTAATTATCATTAATGCAATATACTTGTCTCGTGTTTTTCTTTAAAGTTCGACATATATCGAGTAATTGAAGAAAATCTCTCGTCCGTATTTGATTTCGAATTGCAGCTTAGTTTGGATCTACAAGCATATGATATGTTTTATTATCAGTTGGCAATCAAATTGTCACACTTTGATAGTGCCTATTCGTTCAAACACTATGTACAAGTTCCCCAATTCCGCGTCTCCTATACGATGATGACATTGGCTCTGGTTTACTCTTGGACAGAGAGGTATAACTAGGACAGTGACAAGTGTCGTTTCCTCATTGGGCCTGTCTGTCTCTTATCCTTATATTGTACATGTATATACAAATGAAAATGTATGATAGCACTGAACATAAACCGAGATTTTATTTGTTTGAGTGTGTCGGTTAATACGACGTCTTTGTTAACTTCATTACAGACCATTCTAAATATGCCTACAAAGCAAATCCGTTCCTTTCCGTCAATTTCACGTCCTTCTACCTGCAATTTAATGGGCTTGCTGTGGCTAATAAAAAATATTCAGGTTCTGCTCGGCTGGATATTGGAAATCAATAAATGAAGTCAGTCGTATGTATCTACTAGAAACACATGCGAACTATAGCTGATGGCTTACCACAGATGATACAGAATCATGTTGGGCTTCTGAGTTTTATTCAAAAATTGGCCTTATCAATATCCTCACACATTTTCTCCGTATGAGATAAGACATGGATTCTACTGCTTAGTTCTGGGTTTTGTGCGCATGCGTGTATCTTCCAATCACGTATGCATTCTGCCCTAGTGCCTAACCCAGATGTCGTATGGCCAATCAACACTGTTGCCACTTTCTTGGAGATTGCCATTTGCTCCTGGACCAATGAAAGCGCGCAAAACTGTCGCGTATCATAAGAAGTTTATGCGAAATTGTGATGACATAGGATGGGGTTTAGATAACTACTTTAATTTCTATTTATGGGCCATCTTGGTGCCATGCTGAAAAGGCCGAGGCAAACTTATTGTATTCTGTATTGAGACGTTAATTGCAGAATGATTTTGTCAAACGGTTGAACTATAAACAACAATGTTCTATATCAGTGGTTGAATGATGTGCTGCAGTTGTACATACAGCGATTGCTTCTGTATATATGTGCAACAGCCAAAGACCTGGAGATGAAGTGTGGTAAATAATATTTTAGTAAATCTCGGATTAAAAACGGAATTATGTCGGTTTTCATCGCCGACATGCCACACACGATAAGCGGTAATCTATATGAGCAATTACGCCAGAAAAAGGTGGTCCAGATTGGAGCCAAGTGGGCCAGCGGGAATCCTCCAGAGGGTTGCGGCGACTCGTTTTTACCTGGCTCACTCAAACCTGTATCACCGTTTCAGTATATTAGACACGTATGGAATAAGCAAAATTATCCACGACTCACTCAAATTGTATGTCTTAAAAACATTTCCCTTCAAAAAAGTTAACGTCGACAGCCTGTAATAGAGAGTAGTAAAAGTGGATCAAGTGAGAATCACAAAGTGGTCTGATGGAGCTGCATCCAACACAGACTGATTCAGATTCATTATCCAGTTGGCAATGAGTCTGAGGTGGGCGGTTTTATTTGATGTTTATCTGGGCGTTCACCAGAAAAATCCCGGTGTCAGGCCGAAGAGTGGATAGGCTGCTAGGCAAACATTGAAATATCGATCGCTGTCTGTTGACGGTTTTGGGATACCCCTGAAAAATCTGCCCTTTTGCAAGATGTTAGTGACATCGAAATCGGCCCTGTCTCGCGTGATATCGCGATCTTCAACGCGACTTAACAAAGAGCCTCATTTTCAGTATCAGAGAACTCCGTTCAAATACTGGAAATGATTATCAGTCAAAAAAATCTGTACATATCATACACAAGTTAGACACTTTCTTATCTTTCTTCGCTTTCTTTGAATGAATATCCATTTATATTTTCTATGGTCTGACTTTAATATGTGAACTTGACATTCTGTGTTAGCGAAATGGGGATATTAGGCCGTGTGAAATTATTTTCTTAACAATACAAGCAAGATTCTCTTGAAAGGCGTTTATCCGTGTGAATCGAATGTAGGTTCAGTTCATAAAGTCGGTATGAATGCGCCTATTATATGGTACCATAGATGAAGGTATCGACCAAACCCAATGTTATAGGAAAATCTAAATTCTTGGTTCATCCATGACAGTATCCAAAGTAACCTCTTCAATGACGATCCTGTAGACTCGCAGTTTTCTCTTGATACGATCATGACGTCCCAACAAAACATATGGACGAATCAATGTAGATCCCACCGTGTATTCTTCCCTTCGGTATAAACATACATGTATCCATAAACACAGCTCAGAGGGTTGTCATGTGTTATGATATAGATGAAGCTAGGCCTTGTAAGGCCAGTCGTGACTTCTGGCCTGCAATGGCTGCCAGATACACAGACCTTGTAATGACTAGTTCTCGCACGTGCTCTGGTTCCCGTACTCTGGCACGATGGAGCGCACGGTCTGGGGGAGCCGCCATTGTCAGTGATCGCCCTCTTTACATTTACCTAAGACCAGTTCTACAGTTCATCGAGACGAATACGAGTACATGCACAATGACAAAGATATGGTTCAATATGATAATAATACTGTCCGATCTGCTTACATTATTAGCAGAATGTCGAACATGTTGTTTCCGATATCGAATTAAAAATGCTGTAAGATTCAACATGTCTGCTGACATTTATTTGGACACCGATTATAGATCAACCATTTCCTTAATCCAAACCAATATATCGCATTTCCAGTGTGATTAAATTGATTAAATTTCTAAACCACCTAACTATCGAATCTCACACGTACTACTATTAATCAATTTACGATTATTTAGTTTTCGGTTTCACAATTGCAAATACGTTTGCTATGATGTACCTAGCTCAAGATGCTACATGGACATATAACTTCATTCACGAGGATGCAAGTACTGACTTTTTCGTGAAGGTGAACGAGTGTATTAGAGTAGATAGACTGTACAGGTTTCTATCAGAAGATGTATAGCTTACTGGTTTATTCAAGAGGTGGTGGGGAGGTTCCATAAAATATAGTTGTTTTCATAGGATGTATGATTGCTTCATAGGTGTTTAGGATTTGTCTCTCGACAAATATATGTAGGTTTATTGTTTTGATAGGAAATTTAAGCTGTACGACGTTGGTCATTACAGGTTAGTTTGTCTGATTATTCTTGTATTTACCATGTTTACCCCATGTTGAGGCGTTTGCTCCATCAGACGTCCACGATGCTCATCCATTACAACCAGTTGAGTTGTTTGAGCTGATCTGCTCCCGAGCTAGCGTATCTAATTCCGTTTAAGTCAGTGCTAGGGGCCGTATGGATACTTCACAGTCTCCACATGAACACCTGCAATAACAGCGCGGCTGAGATACTAAGGCTACGCCCGAGAATCCACCCTATTCTCGGGTCTGAATGGTAGAGTCATATGGTTGCTCTTTAGTCGCCAGACGTCATCAATTCTTCCCACCTATTGCATATCGCTGCAATTTAGGGACGTGAATAACAAATGGGATTCTCCATGATTGCGTGTATATATTCCTGGTTTACTCAACATGTGTGTCTTTTGATTGGAGGACTGGATAGATTCTCAGAAAGTGATTGGACAAATAGTACTACTCTCTCTTACGACCGAAATCCCCCTTGTTCTGCTGATTTAAAGGTGAAATGCAAAGGTTTGTCTAAATCACTTGATATTTGCAGTAAGATTGGAGAAATAATGTGTATATTAATTTCCTTTCAGTTTTAAAACATTTGCCTAAGCCTAATAAAGTTAAAAACTAAAAAATGTAACGCTATATTATTTACGAAATTTCGATCCGTACATGATTACCTCCCCCTGGGGGCGCTGCGATACGTGACGTAGCAGTGGAACCAGCACAGTCTGCACAACATGATGTAGCTGCATTGCTTTGTATGGAAATAGCTCACATACATGTAGATAAGCTAGGCTATTGCTCACGAAGCCCTTGTTTGTGTCATTCACGTTCACTGAAACGCACTAACAGGTTGGTCACCATTCTTTACGGGGGACAAAAGAAAAAGTCGGAATTTACCAATCTGTATTTCCAATTCTCTCGGTATGTCGCCCACGGCCCCTGCAGTGTCGCTGATCCTATCGTTGTCTGCTGGTTCTTTGTTCACAATAGGTTCGTGTTGGTAAGGCAGGGGCACCCCTGCACTAACCATTGTCGTGAATTCTTCTTAATTCCTCTTAAGAAGAAGAGGAAGAAGTGTAAGAAAATTCCTCCGCATCTCCATCGCTGTTGCTGTCTACATTCATGTTAGCCGCCATTTTTTTAGTGTGGTTCAACTATGACGTCACAGCCTCTGGCGGAAAAGCTTCGAATCAAGGGGAGATAAGCGATGCACTGTTTTCAAGCCGCTGATCATATACGTGTTTTATTTCTCTTTAAAAAATAAAACTTATCACCAGATTTCGTTCATTGATGGCTGTATAATTTATTATCATCATAGAAAGGAGAGAGAAATGTTTTTTTCTTACTTTTATTACCTTTGCATTTCATCTTTAAGATGAACATGCCATTGTGGTTCGTGATAACCAGCTCCAAATCATGACATAATCGTTAGCTAATCAAATTGGTCGTTAAGGAAGCGCGGTTGATGTAAGCAATTTAATCTGATCCAATCTGAAAGCTGCAGTTGGGAAACCACGTAGATTTCGGCAATAGCGAAGTATGCATCCATAGAATCTGACTAAATTAGGAAAATTTCGCCACATAGAGGCGGCAATCTAGAGCAGGCGAAACGAGGATTACTGTGTATGCTTTAAAGCGGTACCCGCTGTGGCAGAGCGACTTACAGAGACCCGTCTCCCTGTGTATGAATACAATACAATACATCATTCCTATTCTAAGACTTTCTGCTACTGGTATAGTTGAAGAACCGTATATGGAATTTGTCACACACAACTTGTGTTTCAATTTGCCGTCTGATTCTATCCTTGAACCATGTTCCACTACGATCGCAGCCATGTTTCTCTCTCAACGTGAATATTCATGGCCATGTGACCCGTTTGACCAATAGAATTTTGTAGGCATCTGAATCCAGTTGCTTCTCAATTGGATACCTTACGTCATACGTCACATTTGCGATCCCGTGTCACTGTGACATGTGCATCTTGAGTCAGCGAAGGTGATTCCGTCTGTAGATCGGCATATGGGAGAGTAAGATGGTATATACCTGATAGTAACTGAAAATGTACCTTCAAAATGTCGAATGTCATAATTGGTGAATCTGGAAAAGTTGCCAAATACAGTTGCAGATAGGAGATAATTTTCGAGGACAAATTTACTGTAGCTCTTGGAGTATAAATGGACTAAGTATGCTTCTCCAAGGTGTTGTATGCGGTGGACGATCCGTGCTATAAGTTCAGCACTGAATATATGTCAGTTTCTAACAAAATCTATGTTGTGTGTTGCAGGTGAAAACAGTTTCAGCTCGTACTTTCGTGTATGACTGCATGGTCACAGTATTACAATATTCATCGATAGAGAGATGTTATCTTATTTCAAAACAGCCTAGCCAAATAACTGAAGGGAGTTCAGCCGTATTAGCTTCTGTCTGCTGATGGGTTATATCCACTGGCACTGACAATGAGGGCGACCAAGAAGCATATACTGAACACAGGTCGCCGTGTGATAACATGCATTAACTTGTCGGAAATAGACGTCCAGAGAAATAGAGGGTCTCACCTATTTTAATTTCATATATTGATATATTTTCTGATGCTGAAAGCCAATATTGACTCAAAATCGATAAAACGTTTTCTCTGATGGAGTACTTCCAAATCAATCCCATGAAGTATGTAACCGCTATTTTCATTCACAGGGATAGGAATGTTTACTTTTTTTTAGAAGTCGACCTGTCATTTGTGGGGCGGGGGGGGGGGGGGGGGGGGGCCCAACAAAATACTAACATAAACCATTTGCAAAATTCATTTCCTTCAGGGTATGGAGGGTGTTCGGACTCATTACTTCACCTGTCAGCGTTAAAACTTACGGTAGTTTTCCTGAAGCAGTGCCATGTCCATCAGATAAGTCATTGTGAATAGTTACCACGAACCTGAACTCTGGCACCGACGGGCAGGAAAAGTGTCTATGATATTATCTTGTGACACTTACAAGTGTCCAAAGGAAAGACGTTTGCTAAGGCGATCTAAGAAGCCCTCTCAGCACTTGAACACACGCTGCGTGAAGTTAGAAATTACATTCATTTTGCTGTTGAGAACTGAGTGCTCTCAACATCTATCGGGAATCAGCCCATTTGGATGTAGGCTGTATCTGAAGAGAGAGGAAATAACATTTTAATTGAAATCCTTCCAAGTCAATGTGTAACTTTCCATGCCACTTTCTCGGCATACGCATCATGATGGTTCAACCGCTTATGGATACTCAACCGACTATGGCATATTATTTCAATAGAGTTGCGCCTGGTTTCAGGACTGTTATTCACCAAGCACGTATTGATTCAGGTTGGGAGAATATGTCTTCACAAATATTTATTACTATAATAGGTTGTCATATATTTCTGGATGTATTACTCTTTTCCCCTTATTCCCTTCGCTGATCGCTGTGAACAAAATCACATGTTTCCCAATGATTTAATGCGCATTTGTAGGAAGCTGGACTCATAACCATCATTGATACAAACAAAAAGTGACCTAGTTTGCCCCAGTATTGAATTTATTGATCATGAGCTGGTCGATTATTGTTTTATTGTTTCTAGTGGCTGTATACGGCATCCAGATTAAACGATCATTGGGAACATCTCTCGAAGATTGACGAGCTATTCTTCTTCTCTAGCGACCATAAGACCACAAGATAAAGATTTTGAACTCTTACCACCTGATAAAGGCGACATCAAAGTATTACCATATAGCCGGACAAAATCAGCAGATGTGAAGTGATCATCCCTGATCTATACATTACCTTAGATCACATTGTATTGTAGTAAAAGAACCAATATGGACAGTACAAGTGTCAAATCCGACAATCAGTAGACAGTCGTCGTTGACAAAGAATTTCTTGCAAGACAGAAGCGGTCAGCAGACATCGCAATGTTCATTTCCTCATAATTGACTAGCATCCTTTATTTCAAAGAAATTTTCATATCTAGGATATATATTGGAAGTCAGTCACGCTTTGATTTTGACCTATGGCGCTCGCAGGGTAACGATAAAGAACGTCAAGATAAACCGTCCCGGTAAATAGCCTACCCTATGTATAGAATAAAAAGAATAGGTATGAAAGGCACATTCACTTTCTCGTTCGAAAGCAAACTTATAAACGCACACACCTCTTAAAGTTTGGTGTCATACGACAGCTAATTCTCTCTCTTTTCGCCTTGCAGCGAAAATTTGGAGAAATTCCATAATTTTATCACATATTCCGCTTGATTTGTTCAAAATTACAACACATATAAGAGAAGTGGGAAGAGGTGCCGACATACTGACAGAGCCACATGACTTCACAGTATAGTCTTCTGGTTAACCTATTCTTAAGCACATACCAAGAATCTAACGATTCGTGATATGTATTGTATCTCAGGTACGCTTTTATTGTACCTGTTCATGTGGCAACTTGGATGACATGACCACACGGCCCCTAGCCCGGGCATAAGCGATATTAGATACAAATCTAGAGTGCTATGATGGAAATGCTCTGACAACTCGTATATTGGTAATTGGTGAGCTGTATCGCTGTGATAACTCGTACACTGGGCATTGGTGAGCTGTATCTTCGTCCGATGATCACATCTCACTGCACGAAAACTGGAATTTACTTCAATTTACCAAAGCTGTAAATTTTGACAAATTTGGAGTTTAAAATTTACGAGGCATTTACTGCTTGTAAATTCGAAATTCCCACTGTGGCCGTAAACTTGAAATTTAGCAGTCGTAAACCTGAAGTAAATTGCAATAAATTTCAATAAATTTTCATTAAAGAATTTACTGAATGCAAATGTGAATATTCAATCTGCATATTCAATGATATTTTTCTGTCAGAATTTCCTTTTTTGTGGTAAAATGTTTTGGGGGAAATGATCTTTTAAGATATTGCAGTAACTTTCTACAATATTGTCACTTCAAAATAGTTTCATGTCAGCAAGCAATCTCATTTCCACATGGGGGTAGTATACTATATAACCTGAAAATCTTTTCTTGACCGCCGTCGATTTATGCATAAAAGTTTGCCGTCGTTGATTTTCATGTTAAATAATATGTGAAGAACATCAATTATGTCAAGATTTTTTTATGTCACAATTGGTTCCGTAATATGATTTAAATTCTTTGGCAAGCGCCGTCTCCCTGTGTACCATTGAAATGGAATGTCCCGCCGGTTAGAATCCGTAAACACATGTTTAAACAGTCCTAGTAAGTTTTCAAAGACGGAGGTGGTCGAAAACAACATGCCGGTTCGGCGATGGAATCTATGCAATACTGCAGCAAACAGTGCGATTAAGATATTTGTCTGATCATTTGAGGTAAGCATGCATTTGTATTATCATCCGTGTCGATAAATATATTGGGCACATGGTGTATTCAATGCTGCAAACAAGTTACATGTCCACCATATCGGTGTGGCGGTGAATGTACCAGTCAGTTGAAATTGGTAACTCAATATCTCAAAGGCAGGCAGGCATGCTCCCGCGAAAGGGGTCACGTGTATATCATGTGACCAGATATAAATTGGAATGTGAAACTTCTAGAATATGTATACCTGTTCAATTATTTTATTCCAGTTAATAACACTTCTTTAGTTAATATTCTAATGTATGTCATAGGAGTATATAGTATTGAAGAACTCACTTTTATTAACGATGTAAAAACGTTTTTCTTTTGTAGTATTAGCAACTGAATTTCTTAACGTAGTAGATCAACATTTTCTCTAAAGATTTAGAGCGATGAAATGTTTTTCAATGAAAACTTTCTCAGTATTTATCTGTGCGATATATAATATGTAAACTAAATTAATGTAAGCTCGACCCAGATAGGGAAATTTCTATGTAAATATCTGTTGCTTGATAACATTTCATTTTTAATGTCTTAGTTTAATATTGTTCTTCGCTATATATAGCTGATATATTACTGAACGCGACGTTGAAATCATCTCTCTCTCCTACCTAATATGACAATGCTAATTTATTCATTTATTTTGTGTAGCGGTGATGGCTGGGACCGAAATGAATAGCAGACGAAATGAGCGGTGTGGCTCCCATGGATACGCGTGACGACAGCCCGAGAAATATAGCATCTGACATTCATGTGTTCTGTCCCGTCCTGCTTAGACCTGTTTTTGCGGTAAAATAAATATTTTTAGCTATTAGTCATAATCGTGATTATATTGATTTTACCAATACATATGTAAACGCGAAAAATAACAAATTAATGAAGAAAATCACCAGATTTAACCGAGTTACTTCACTTGCATCATGTGGCGTGTTGTTTGGATCTGTTGAGCATGCTTGATATATACTTGGATATACGTGCCGTAACATATATGAGGGTGTTCGAATTTATTGTTTCAAAGGGTATATTGAAAATGCTGGGTTTTCGTTTTATTAGAGAAAATCACGACAGAGGAAAATTCGGCCATTTTAATCAACGAATAATTAGGGAAATTAGCGTATGATCTGACCTGCAGCACACTGCATGAGGTGGGGGTGGGGGGGGGGGGGGGATTTGGCTTAATGTCACAATCAAGGTTGTTGGTGACAATCAGTTTGGGTTGGTGGAGGAAGCCGGAGTGCTCAAAGAGAACCTTGTATGGCCGCTAAATCTCTGTGTTATGGTACATATGAATATGTGTGTAGATTTTTCATACTGTAAATCTCTTTTTATTTCAGAAGGATGTTGCAGAGTTATTTGACATCCATCCGTCCATGTTTGTAAAATTGAGTTGATTCAGAAACAGCAGGTAACTTTGACTTTATTTTTATCACAGGATGGAAAATTTGGAAATATATCATATATTGTGTGTATCCCACAGAAATGGCAAGGTTTGTATTATATATAAGCCTACATAGCATATACATGTACATCGTGAATATCCAGTAGAATGTGGATGATTATATTATAATTAAGTATATCAAATGAATACATACCCAGATAATCACGTTTTATGTTCACTGTAAATTTGCCCAGAGATACAATATATTCAGATTGAATTAATGGATAATTAGTATATCATTGTCTAATTGCAGGGACAGTTAGAGATCAAACTCTTGCAGGATGGCAACCTTTTTTCACCAGAAAGCAGACGCAATGACTGATTCTCAAGGTGTGATTCAAGAGCCATGCCGGATGCGACTAGAACTCAACTGAACTGTTTTACACTGAAAAACAAATATTAACGCCTGATCCGATTTCTAGTGAAATATAGTGTGACTCTGATCTATCAACTTTTCAAGGCTTCAGGTGCAGTTATTTTCATACCAAAGCAGCGTTATCGTTCATATCATCAGTTCATACATATACCAGTTACTCTGTACTGTACAGAGAGCTGAGATTTCATCTTATGAATGTGCCCGGCTCAGGTGGTTTATTTCACTAGGGCTGTCGTGGAAGGGTGTTTCGCCCTGTGCCCGGCATAGGTTAGGTTGTTTCACTAGGGCTGTCGTGGAAGGGTGTTTCGCCCTGTGCCCGGCTCAGGTGGATTATTTCGCTAGGGCTGTCGTGGAAGGGTGGTTCGCCCTGTGCCCGGCATAGGTTAGGTTGTTTCGCTAGGGCTGTCGAGGAAGGGTGTTTCGCCCTGTGCCCGGCATAGGTTAGGTTGTTTCGCTAGGGCTGTCGTGGAAGGGTGTTTCGCC
Source organism: Hanleya hanleyi (assembly GCA_036873755.1). Taxonomy (NCBI): domain Eukaryota; kingdom Metazoa; phylum Mollusca; class Polyplacophora; order Lepidopleurida; family Hanleyidae; genus Hanleya; species Hanleya hanleyi. The sequence goes on from JAVTVY010052698.1 coordinate 14,126, forward strand.
CTACGGCATAGGTTAGGTTGTTTCGCTAGGGCTGTCGTGGAAGGGCGTTTCGCCCTGTGCCCGGCATAGGTTAGGTTGTTTCGCTAGGGCTGTCGTGGAAGGGTGTTTCGCCCTGTGCCCTCAGGTTAGGTTGTTTTGTTAGGGCTGTCGTGGAAGGGTGTTTCGCCCTGTGCCCGGCATAGGTTAGGTTGTTTCGTTAGGGCTGTCGTGGAAGGGTGTTTCGCCCTGTGCCCGGCATAGAAGGATAGTTTTGTTAGGGCTGTCGTGGAAGGGTGTTTCGCCCTGTGCCCGGCATAGGTTAGGTTGTTTCGTTAGGGCTGTCGTGGAAGGGTGTTTCGCCTTGTGCCCGGCATAGAAGGATAGCTTTATTAGGGCTGTCGTGGAAGGGTGTTTCGCCCTGTGCCCGGCATAGAAGGATAGTTTTGTTAGGGCTGTCGTGGAAGGGTGTTTCGCCCTGTGCCCGGCATAGGTTAGGTTGTTTCGTTAGGGCTGCCGTGGAAGGATGTTTCGCCCTGTACCCGGCATAGAAGGATAGGTTTGTTAGGGCTGTTGTGGAAGGGTGTTTCGCCCTGTGCCCGGCATAGTGTAGGCTGTTGGATATTTCACCTACAGGGTTAGCATTTGCTAGATGTCATGGAAGAGCATGTAATTTGTGATTGTAAATAATACTTCATCGACCGCGAAGAACTACGTTCTGGCAATGGTTTGTCTCGATTTTTTTTTGATTTTTTGATTTAAACATATATTTGACGACCGACATAATGCTTCAGACAGACCTAATGATTCACGGAAGCCAAAGTTTCTACTCTCTCCATGCAATTACCATGATATTGCTGACATCATCTTAGTTGATTGTCCATATGGATGATTAGTCTAAATATCCATAACCACACCCAAATAACTTTTACATGATAACATTCTATGCATGGCGAATTCAACATTTTTTACGCGGACAATTATATCTGAGGTCCTGAATAAATTCTTCATGTACTATTTCACACGGGAGAACTTGCTTTATTCATTAAACGCAATACTGAATTTATACTAATTTAGTGTGAAAATTCTACATTTCAGAGGCTTTTATTGCTATAGCAAACTAGGAATTTCAAATTTATTGCAATTTATTTCAACTATACTGCTTGAGAATTTCCATATTCACGTGAAATTAATCCGGTAGAAAATTCCAAAACTACTGAATTTAATATACATTTACTTCTGGAGTAAATCTGAAATATCGAATTTACAAAAATTTAATATGGTTGTAAATTTGGAAATTCGCAGTAGAATGTTCGTTTGCAGTCGCTTGTAAAAGTGGTTAATCCAGTTGAAATAAGTTCGATATTCTGGCATATTATCCCTTCGATCAGTTTACTGTCCGTTTACATCATCTATTAAATGTGGAATTTATTTGCATTTATTGCTACATGTAAACTACATGTAAACTCTGGAGTTTACACAGGTTGTAAATTCGAAGTAAATTCGAAGTAAATTTCCGATTTACAGACAAAGTAAATTCGCTTAAATTAATGTAAATTTGACATTTTCATCAAATTTACACGCCATTTAATCACTGTGTAAATCCTAGTTTTCGTGCAGTGTCTGGGTCCATAGCAACGGCCGATGGAGCTAGACTTCCGGTACGGTCATGCGCAGACGGCTGTAGTGTCGACGGTCAAATATCGAGCAGAGTATCTTAGTACGATTTTTGAACAAATCAAGCGGATTTTGTGATAAAATGATGGAATTTCCCCCAAATGTTCGCTGCAAGGCGAAAAGAGAGAGAATTAGCTGTCGTATGACACCAAACTTTAAGAAGTGGGTGCGTTTATAAGTTTGCTTTCGAACGTGAAAGTGAATGTGCCTTTCATACTTATTCTTTTTATTCTATATATAGGGGAGGCTATATACCGGTACGGTTTATCCTGACGTTCTTTATCGTTATTCCGCGAGCGCCTTAAATTTTGACTGTTCACGAATATCGTATATGATGTTAAACTAAACTTTATGTGAGGGCGCTTGACAGAAATTGACTTTGTCGAACCAGTTTTTGCAATACTTCTTTGTGACGTTGATTGAACAACGCTATACAGTGTATTAGTACCTACACACGTAAGTTCCCCGCCGTTAAACACATTGTGACCAGAGTGGCATTGTACCATAACTGTGATTGTGTCTTCACCGAAACGGTACCAAGTCTATCTGCTACCAGAGCGGACCGCCGGTGAATGTGTGCCCGCTCCGGCATCGCTATGGTACCGCTACAGCGAAGATGTAGTCACCGCTATGGTACCATACCGTTTTGGGCACAATGTTTTCACCGGCTGTGTGTATAAGACGGTTATGAACACGGAACTTGTTTATGGACGACGGCTGGCTACTGAATCTTGGATCTAACGTTTAGCTATCCCGAGCATATTACATACAGCATCTGCATTCATGTACATTTTCCATTGACTTAATAAGGTCTACCGTATATATATATTTATAACAAGGGAAAACACAACTTGGGCGTAGTCCTAAACCGGGATCATAAACCCACATCCATTCAATTCTCGAGTTATAGTGATTTAATAAATCAACTTAACCCAAGTGTATGTGGATTCTAGATTCTAGTTTCTCACTCAATAATCTATTGAACATATTCTGGTTGAGCTGATTAGCTACCTTCAACTTGAGTTATACCTACGATTATCTAACTCTTGATTAACCGGATACATATCGTATTCCACCATACGTTTACGTATGCTTTATCCTTGTGCCTTAGCCATATTGTGGATACACTTTGATCGTGGAGATACATCCTACTTCGCGGAAAAGAATCAGACACGACACGGTGTTCTATTTAAACCAATTGTGCTCGACACACGAGATTGAAGCACGACACGCGATGTCGTCTTTTGAGTTTCGTGTCGAGAGTTTCACTGTTGAGAGATAGGAGGGAAATTCGATGTCGCACTGCGCGTTGCGAGTCGAATTATAAGTTGAAGATTTACCGGGTATGTCTGGGATAACTGTTCAGTAGAAAACTTTACATTTTGACTGTCTGATGTCCGTGGGAACTAAACGGTGCATTTTAATTAGAGGTAGATGATATATGTATTCATTTCACATAAAATTAATATCGATATCTGAAGCGAAATACGTTCCTAAGATAATGTCAAATGTGTAGTAAGTAGTTCAATATAATAACGCTACAAATTTATCTTGAGTTCTTTCTTTACTTCGTATCTCACCCCACCAATCAACCTATTAATTCAATCAATAACGGTAACGAGCCCTTTTGAGGCGGTTGAGGGGGAAGAGTCACTGCTGCTTCTCCGCAATCTGTTTCAACAGGCACGTCATAGATATTCTGTGATCTATCTTGGGGGAGGTAAGATAGGCCGAAAACGCGACGAAGCCTTTCAAAACTGGACGTAGAGATTCCTTCCTACATGTATCTCTTAACAACCCGAGGTGAGACGCGGGACGCAAAAGGCGATGCCGCCTTTCAAAACGCGAAATCGATGTTTGAAAGCCATTCGGCCCAAATATACCCCAGAAATGAAATGAGAAGCACACAAAATCAATGCAGGTGTTTATTAGTGAGTGAACATACTATCAAGAAAACAGTAAGCAAGCAATCCCAAAAACTCATCGACAAAAAATTATGTACCTAAATTTCAAAGTTTTCAACAAAGAGAAGAGAAGAATGAAATAAAATTTTCCTCCAATAACCGTGAAGACTATAATGCTTTGTTTTCAATGAACTTCATGCTTCTCTCGTGAAAGCAAACGATTCTACTGCAGGCCCTGATAATAATCGTTATCGACTTTTAAACCATCTACCGGAATCTTCTCTAGATTACCTATTACTCATATTTAACAAACTTTGAGTGACAGAAGACTTTCCACCATCATGGCATAATGTCATTGTTATACCAGTCCCAAAACCTGGTGGTTACCATACAGACCCCGTTAACTATCGTCCAATTTCACTGACTAGCTGTGTTTGTAAAACAATGCAACGCATGATTAATGATCGTCTTGTTTGGTACCTTGAAACTGGAAAAAAAACTTACTGATATTCAAGCTCTTTTCCGTAAAAATAGAAGTACCATTGACCATTTAGTCAGATTAGATTCCTATGTCAAGAATGCTTTCGCAAAAAAATGAACATGTGGTTTCTATTTTTTCTTTTACTTTATTTTTTATTTAAAAAAAGTCTAGGATACTACTCGGAAGTACGGGATTTCAAGACCTTCATGCCATGGGATTAAAAGGTGGTTTATTTTTATTTCCAACTTTCTGAACGATAGACAATTTCAAGTTCGGTTGGGTTCTACCATGTCTGATCATTACGATCAAGAGCAAGGTGTCCTACAGGGTAGTATTTTGTCTACTACACTGTTTAGTATCACGATCAACAGCTTAACTGCAGTTTTGAATAAATCAATAGATGGCTCACTGTTTGTAGATGATTCCAACATATCGTGTAGTGGAAAAAGTATACATAATATTGAGAGAAGATTACAACTTTGTCTAAATAGTGAGGTGGCTTAGCAAAAAGATTGTGACACGCTGGACCAAAGCACCAAACTTGGCACATCCATCCCTTGAGGCATACAGAACAATATCAGAAGGGGTGCCCATTACTTTGGATCGTGTGACGCCCTTTGGCCTCCAAAACGGCATCTAAGGGAAAATATTATCAATAAAAAAATAGAAAGCTTACCAATAGCTTCATTATTTTCGTTATCCTTGAGGATACGAAGCTGAAACTTGCCACACTATATCTTTGATTCCAGTCCTACCAGAAAATGGAACCAAATTCAAGATGGCCGCTATGATGATGTCACAGTGGCGTCATTTTATAAAAATAAGTCATTTTAATGATGATTTTTCGGATCGATTTTTCAAACTTTTTATTTGTGGAATTTTCTTCGCCTAAATTGCCTTGTAAATTAGTAAATAATCATCTGATGTGATATAAGATATTATTGGGCACTTATACGGCACTTTTAAAATACACCAATTTTAATTTTCAAGCTACACCACCGTGTCGTCAAATCAAATTCAAGATGGCCTCTACGATGATGTCACTTATACATCACTTTTAAAATACACCAATTTTGAAGAAAATATCTCAAAAACAAAATTTTCAAGCTACACCACCATGTCGTCAAATCTGAATTTATCCATGATGCTCTTTTCCGGGAATAAAATGGCCCTAAATTGATATGTTATAAAGACACAAAGTGCTAGCTCTAAACAGTTGTGAGCACCAGAGAAAAGTTCATTGGAAAGAATGGGGGGGGCGAGGGTGGAGCTGAATCCACCAATAACAATTTAACACATGATCCTCTGTATTCAGTATCATTTTCCTTACGGTGTACATGCACAACCGGCATATAATTAGAGTAATGCACGGGTGTTGAACCATGCACATGTAAATGTGATGGTCTTCACACCCAGTGGAATATATTAGATGTAGTTTTAGACCCGTCAGTAGTATAGTAAGAGTAAATTGGGTGCATAGCGCCTCACTGCGCATGCGCAGAAAAAAAAATGTGGCGGTATTGTGGCGGTATTGGGGTGTGTGCGCAGGAGTGTTGTGCGCAGGTATGACGTCACTTCCGGTCTGGGTGAATGGGGCGTGACCTTGGGGGCATGTATTTCTCCGCGGTGATGCGGTCTGGTGGTGATGCGGTCTGCCTCCGCGGACCGAAAGTAGTCCCAAACCCGTGGGTTTTCGTGGAAGTGTTCGGCAATCTGTAGGGACCGCTAGTGGACCGATGGGGTCGAAGTAAAGTATCCAAAGTGACTTGGTGAAAAGGGCATCATGGGCTGGTGGGGTTGACATATCGGCCTTCTGCGCATGCGCGGCGGCCGAAGGGTATGAAAATAGCCTTTTTTGGAGCGGGGCCCCTAGTGGACCGATGGGAGTCGAGTGAGGTATCCAAGTGAAGCATTCATGAAGGGGCATCTAATGGACTGGAATATTGGGGTTGAAATATCGGCATTCTGCGCATGCGCGGTGACCCAAGGGTATGGAAATAGACGTTTTGGAGCTAGGGCAGCCCCTAATGGTCCAATGGGGTCGAGTGAGGTATCAAAGTGAAGCATTCGTGAAGGGGCATCTGATGGACTGGGTGTGGGGTTGACATATCAGCCTTCTGCGCATGCGCGGTGGCCCAAGGGCATGAAAATAGCCTTTTTGGAGCTAGGGGAGCCCCTAATGGTCCAATGGGGTCGAGTGAGGTATCAAAGTGAAGCATTGATGAAGGGGCATCTAATGGACTGGGTGTGGGGTTAGCATAACGGCCTTCTATGCGCTACGGTGGCCGAGGTATGAAAATAGCCTTTTTGGAGCTGAGGAGCCCTAGTGTACCGATGGGGTCGAGTGAGGTATCAAAGTGAAGCTTAGGTGAAGGGGCATCTAATGGGTTGGGTGTGGGGTTGACATATCGGCCTTCTGCGCATGCGCGGCGGCCGAAGGGTATGAAAATAGCCTTTTTGGAGCTAGGGGAGCCCCTAGTGGACCGATGGGGGTCGAGTGAGGTATCAAAGTGAAGCATATGTGAAGGGGCATCTGATGGGCTGGGCGCAGGGTTGAACTATCGGCATTCTGCGCATGCGCGGAGGCCCAAGGGTATGGAAATAGACGTTTTGGAGCTAGGGAGCCCCTAATGGTCGGAGCTCTGGGGGTCGAGAGTGAGGTGTCAAGTGAAGCCTAGGTGAAGGGGGTATTGGCTGGGTGGGTGCATGTAAGAATTTTTCTGAAAAAAAAAAAATGAACACGGACTTTAATGAAAAACCTGGGAAAATGCCTATAGCAAATTATGAGGGGTATATAGGTCGCCGAAGGTAGCAGGGCTTGTCTTATCAATAGAGTTACCTCCCCCTAGTTCCAGGGTGGGTGTATGTAAAAATTTTCCTGAAAAATACGGAATACGGACTTTATCTGAAATTACGGAAAATGCCTATATGGAGTATGGAGTTAGCACCATCTGGGGAAACCTACTTCTATGCATTTGCGGTAGGGTTGTGGGGTCGCGTTTTACTCGTCTCGTCATTTAGAACATGATAGGAAGTGTCCCCGTGCGAATCGGTGAAATTTTTGAAAAAAGTCACCGAACCCCATATAGTCCCATACCGAGGGTATAGGATCAATGTTTGTCCCCCTGGGAAACGTACTTCTATACATTTGCGGTAGGGTTGTGGGGTCACGTTTTACTCGTCTCGTCATTTAGAACATGATAGGAAGTGTCCCCGTGCGAATCGGTGAAATTTTTGAAAAAAGTCACCGAGCCCCATATAGTCCCATACTGGGGTACAGGTTCAATGTTTATCCCCCTGGGAAACGTAGTTCTATACATTTGCGGTAGGGTTGTGGGGTCTCGTTTTACTCGTCTCGTCATTTAGAACACGATAGGAAGTGTTGCGGAGCGAATCGGTGAAATTTTTGAAAAAAGTCACCGAGGCCTGGGTAGGCCCATAGGCCTATACTGCATGGCTATGGGTGTATAGGCCCATACGGGGTGGACATGTTGGAGTCTAGGTGAGTCCCTAATGGTCCAATGGGGTCGAGTGAGGTCTTATTTTGAAGCTCTCGTGGAGGAGCACTTGACTACACTAATGGTTCGTCCGTGTTCAATAGTCTGCGCATGCGCAGTCTGGCCGTAGTATAGAAAACAGGCATTTTGGGTGCTATGTAGGGGTGTGTTTGGGTTAGAGATGGAGCTAATCACGGTTCGAATGGGTCGTGTGAGGTGTCAAAGTGAAGCTTGTGTGGGGTAGAGTCAGAATGGTGTGTTTTTGAATGCATGTCGCGTTAATCTGCGCATGCGCAGTTGGTTGTAGTAAGTAAAGTGGCCATTTTGGGGCAGTGAAGGAAGGTATTTGGGGTCGAGATGGGCTATTCACGGTTCGAATGCGTCCTGGAAGGTGTCATCTGGTAGTTCTCGGAGTGTACATTCCGATTTGAGGGATGTTCGCGTCATCTGTGACGTCATCGGTGACGTCATCGGTGACGTCATCGGTACGAGTAGTAGCGAAAGTGGCCATTTTCGGGCAGTACATGAAGGTATTTGGGGTCGAGATGAGCTATTCACGGTTCGAATGCGTCCTGGAAGGTGTCATCTTGTAGTTCTCGGGGTGTACATTCCAATTTAAGGGATGTCCGCGTCATCTGTGACATCATCAGTGACGTCATCAGTACGAGTAGTAGCGAAAGGGGACATTTTGGGTGCTATGTAGCGGTGTGTTTGGGGTAGAGAGGCACCATCCTTGTGTGATGGTTGACAGAGTGTCTGATGAAACGGCCAGGCCGTTTCCTTTTTATAGCAAGCTAGCTGTTGATCTATTTTTAGAACAATCAGTTCTAAACTAGGGGAAAACCCCTATCACCTCTAGCCAAAAGGACTAATATCGGTCCCCGGGCTTATTGGGATCTGCCTATCAAGTCAATGGGGTGATGTGAATAACAACAAGTTCAGCAATGTTCATACAGTTTATTATCCCCAATGTTACATCATACCCAGGCTGGGGGAGCCGCCCTGGGCATGTTTAGTATGTTCGCATTCGAAATATCAAACACCGTGTTTTATTATTCAACGCATCGTCACATCAGGCACAAGTGTTTAACGAGCTCAAGTCAACGATCAGCATGTAGACATAGAGAGTATGTACGGCATGAGACTATGTGCGGCATCTTATGGTATTCATCAGTGCGCGGGTGACGCATTCAACCGATGGCGGTGGTCGGTCAGCTTGGTAAGAAGAACGTGGCATTGGTGACCTTCTCTACGACCCATTGTATGTTGGGGCGTTGACGATGTGCCCATCTCAAGGGTTCCACGGTGTCCAGTATCTCCAGCATCGTCTCTAGTGACCTCCGGTTAATGATGGCGAGCGGTTGGTCAAACACATGGCTGTTATTACTGGCATAATAATACCGTAACTGGTCCGTCTTTTTGTGACGTAAGATGTACACGAAAGCAACATTCAATTTGAAGGCCGTAGTTTGATCTTTGAAGATGGCTTCCACGTAGCTGCGTAGACGGGTGAGGTGGGTCAGTGGGGAATTGTAGATATCTGGAATGGGGCGATCACGGTGGAAAATGTGCCGTATCATGGGCCATTGGCGCCGATCGATGTCATTCACTGGATGGGCGTCCTGTAACAGATCGCTGGGAATATCCACTGCATCTTCCAGAAAATGTCCGATGTCGTCAGGCGTATGACTGGCAACAGCAATGCTAGGGACTGGCTGGATATCTAGGCTCTTCTGAACTGTGGGTATAGGCGGGCTCTCCGTGATCGCATCACCAATGGCGTTCGTCTCCCCGGGCTTATCTTCACTGGGTCTCACCTTCCGCGGCTCCTCTTCAGTAGGAAGTTGTCGCCCAAACCGTAGAGACGGACCATGAATCAAACGCTGATGCCGTCTTAACTGACTGCGTCGTTTGAAGAGTTGACCACATTCATCTGTGACATCATCAGTGACGTCATCAGTACGAGTAGTAGCGAAAGGGGACATTTTGGGTGCTATGTAGCGGTGTGTTTGGGGTAGAGAGGCACCATCCTTGGTTCGAATGAGTCGTGGAGGGTGTCAAAGTGAAGCTTGTGTGGGGTAGTCAGAATGGCGTGTTTTTGAATGCAAGTCGCGTCAATCTGCGCATGCGCAGTTGGTTGTAGTAAGTAAAGTGGCCATTTTGGGGCAGTACATGAAGGTGTTGGGGTAGAGAGGGACCATCCTTGGTCCGAATGCATCGTGTGAGGTGTCATTTTGTTGCTCTCGGGGTGTTCATTCCGATTTGAGGGATGTCCGCGTCAGCTGTGACGTCATCTGTGACGTCATCGGTACGAGTAGTAGCGAAAGTGGACATTTTCGGGCAGTACATGAAGGTATTCGGGGTCGAGATGGGCTATTCACGGTTCGAATGCGTCCTGGAAGGTGTCATCTTGTAGTTCTCGGGGTGTACATTCCGATTTGAGGGATGTCCGCGTCATCTGTGACGTCATTGATGACGTCATCGGTACGAGTAGTAGCGAAAGTGGACATTTTGTGGGTGCGTGGGGTGAGTTTGGTGTAGATAGGGACTATCCTTAGTCCGAATGCGTCGTGTGAGGTGTCATTTTGTAGCTCTCGAGGTGTACATTCCGAGTTGAGGCATGTCCGAAGCATCTGTGACGTCATTGTTGACGTCATCAGTAGGAGTAGTAGCGAAAGTGGACATTTTGGGGCAGTGAAGGAAGGTATTCGGAGTAGAGAGGAACCATCCTTGGTCCGAATGCGTCCTGAGAGGTGTCATGTTGTAGCTCTCGGGGTGTACATTCCGAGTTGAGGGATATCCACAGCATCTGTGACGTCATTGGTGACGTCATCAGTACGAGTAGTAGCGAAAGTGAGCATTTTGGGGCAGTGAAGGATGGTATTTGGTGTAGAGATGGACCATCCGCGGTGCGAATGCGTCGTGTGAGGGGTCATCTTGTAGCAACGCCCACCAACGCCATTCTTAATGCTTCAACGCCCAGGTGAAATAGCTCAGAAGCTCTGATATTCCATGGAATTGTCACTAATTCTTCGGAATGCAGTGACGCCAGTCGACGCCCGTCGTTACACCTTAACACTCTAACATAACACCATGACATAGACCGGACAGAGAACAACAACAGCAACAACAACAATGATCACACATAAGAGAACAACAACAACAAGAAGTTTTTTTTCATATAGTTTATTCTCCCCAATGTTACATCATACCCACGTTGGGGGAGCCGCGTTGGGTATATTTACAATTCAAGAATATTCTTGTCCAATCAGAGGCCACCATTTGCATCTGTCATATTCGTTCCTGTCCGTTAGATGTATTCTCGGCTACTCTTGTCCAATCAGAAGTCGCCATTTCAGAAAGTTCCATCTTCGGCCATGTTCGCTCTGAACCGTTTGTTCTAATCGTCATCGGACAGGCCAGGATACCGTTGAGGAAACATATCCTCAGATAGTTGTTTGCTCATTCTGAGTATCTATCAGTGCATGGGTGAATACTTTCATCCGATGGGGGTGGTGGGTCAGTTTAACCACGAAGAACGTAACATTGGTGACCCTCTCCACTATCCACTTGGTGTTGGGACGCTGTTCATAGGCCCATTCTAAGGGATCCACAGTGTCCAGTTGAGTCAGCATCGTCTCTAGCGACGCCCGATTGGTGATTGTGAAAGGATGGTCGTACACTGGGTTGATGGCACTGGAATAGAAATAGCACAATTCACGCGTCATCTTATGGCATAAGATGTACCCAAATGCTACATTTAATGTGAAGGATGTAGCTATAGGTTGGTCATTGAAGATGGCTTCCACGTAGCTGCGTAGACGGGCGAGGTCGGTCAGTCGGAAATTGTACAAGTCCAATATAGAGCGATGACGGTGGAAGCAGTGTCGGATCATGGACCAATGGCGTCGATACATCTCACTCACTGGATGATCTTCAGGTAAGAGATCGCTGGGAACATCCACTGCATCTTCCAGAAAATGTTCGTTGTTGTCAGGCGTATGACTGGAAACAGTGATGCTAGGGACCGGCTGGATATCTAGGCTCTTCTGAGCTGTAGGTATAGGCGGGCTCTCCGTGATCGCATCACCAGTGGCATTCTCCTCCCCGGGTTCATCTTCAGTGGATCTGTCCCTCCTGGGTACCTCTTTAGTGGAAAGTTGTCCCTCATGCCGTGGTGATGCACCATGGATCAAACGCTCATGCCGTTTTAACTGACTGGGTCATTTGAAGAGTTGACCACATTCTTCGCATCGACGCTTGGATGGCCCATGAATTGAACGTTCATGGCGCTGTAAATGATCTGGGCGCTGAAACGACAGTGTAGGCCTACATATCGTACAGCTATACCGGGCAGTTCCATCGTGCTTGGTAGCCTCATGGCGGCGCAAGTCGTGCCGGCGAGTGAATGATTTCGAGCACGTAGTACAAGTGAACATCTTGATGGTTGACAGAGTGTCTGATGAAACGGCCAGGCCGTTTCCTTTTTATAGCAAGCTAGCTGTTGATCTATTTTTAGCACAATCAGTTCTAAACTAGGGGAAAACCCTATCACCTCTAGCCAAAAGGGCTAATATCGGTCCCCGGGCTTATTGGGATCTGCCTATCAAGTCAATGGGGTGATGTGAATAACAACAAGTTCAGCAATGTTCATACAGTTTATTATCCCCAATGTTACATCATACCCAGGCTGGGGGAGCCGCCCTGGGCATGTTTAGTATGTTCGCATTCGAAATATCAAACACCGTGTTTTATTATTCAACGCATCGTCACATCAGGCACAAGTGTTTAACGAGCTCAAGTCAACGATCAGCATGTAGACATAGAGAGTATGTACGGCATGAGACTATGTGCGGCATCTTATGGTATTCATCAGTGCGCGGGTGACGCATTCAACCGATGGCGGTGGTCGGTCAGCTTGGTAAGGAAGAACGTGGCATTGGTGACCTTCTCTACGACCCATTGTATGTTGGGGCGTTGACGATGTGCCCACCTCAAGGGTTCCACGGTGTCCAGTATCTCCAGCATCGTCTCTAGTGACCTCCGGTTAATGATGGTGAGCGGTTGGTCAAACACATGGCTGTTATTACTGGCATAATAATACCGTAACTGGTCCGTCTTTTTGTGACGTAAGATGTACACGAAAGCAACATTCAATTTGAAGGCCGTAGTTTGATCTTTGAAGATGGCTTCCACGTAGCTGCGTAGACGGGTGAGGTGGGTCAGTGGGAAATTGTAGATATCTGGAATGGGGCGATCACGGTGGAAAATGTGCCGCATCATGGGCCATTGGCGCCGATCGATGTCATTCACTGGATGGGCATCCTGTAACAGATCGCTGGGAATATCCACTGCATCTTCCAGAAAATGTCCGATGTCGTCAGGCGTATGACTGGCAACAGCAATGCTAGGGACTGGCTGGATATCTAGGCTCTTCTGAACTGTGGGTATAGGCGGACTCTCCGTGATCGCATCACCAATGGCGTTCGTCTCCCCGGGCTTATCTTCACTGGGTCTCACCTTCCACGGCTCCTCTTCAGTAGGAAGTTGTCGCCCAAACCGTAGAGACGGACCATGAATCAAACGCTGATGCCGTCTTAACTGACTGCGTCGTTTGAAGAGTTGACCACATTCATTACATTGTTCCTTCGCGCCCTCGTGGAGTGAGCGTTCGTGGCACAGTAAAGCATCTTCCCGATTAAATAACCGTGCGCAGGTTATACAAGTATATAGTGTACCGTTGTGGGTGGAGGCCTCGTGGCGTCGCAAATCTTCTGGGCGAGTAAACTGCTTCTGGCAAGTTGTGCAAGTGAACATCTTGGTGGTTGACAGAGTGTCTGATGAAACGACCAGGCCGCTTTCCTTTTATAGCACGCTAGCTGGTAATCTATTTTTAGCACACTCTACCCCAAGTCGAGGATCGAGACTGGTGTACTGGTGTACGACTGAGCGGCATTGCGCGCGCATGAAGACCCTCATGCATACCTCAATGCAGGCGCAGACGCGAAGTGCCCGGATGTAAAAATGACGTCACTTCCGGTTTGGGTGAATGGAGCGTGACGTTTGGACATGTCCAGACTTGTCTGACCGCCATTGTTGGAAAATGGCGGATAATGACGGAAGGTGGCCGCCATTGTGGGGAAATGGCGGCTAATGGCGGCTAATGCCGGAAGGTGACCGCCATTGTGGAAAAGCCCCACAGACAGGTCAGAACATGCATTTCTATGATGTTCACGCATAATAAAAGAATTGATCTGTAATCTGTCTTGTTGTTGTTGCTCTCTATTTTGCACTAACCCATCAGAATAGTACGTATCACGGACTACACCCGACGTCTAGGCGCGCATGTGTGACATGGTCTATAAAACACGTCTCTCTGGATCCTACACCTTCATTTCTACAGTTGCAGAGCCATGACGGAGATCCAGCCCT